>WSYH01001153.1:0-138232 GCA_036426205.1 Ascaphus truei | reverse complement strand
TATATATATACTGTATATATATACAGTATATATATAATAACAATCCCTATACATATACAGTATATACTGTGTATATATATACTGTATACATACATACATATATATATCTATATAGATATATATATATATATATATATATATATATATACACACAGTATATACACACACATGATGAACCAATATACAAATACATGTAGAATGGTTATCAAAATCATACTGTCCTACAAATAACGCTTCTCTATACAGACAATAATAATAATCCATTTAATAATCCTAACTGATCTTACAATATAAAACATAACATTCACATTGTATAAATGATGCATAAAATCTATGCTAACTACGGAGCCTGAGGAAGCCCATAGGGCGAAACGCGTTGCTCGAAATCCCCCAGCCTTTTTGACTTTTTGCGGCCACCGTCGGGAGCAGGACAAGGAAGTACAGAGCTCCATCCGGACGCGGAGCGAGCTACTGCAGCACCTCGAGCCCTGCTAAAGATCCCATAGAGACTGGCCTTTAACCCCATTCCACACCGCAGCTCACTGGTTGAGCAAGTGGGGGGTCTGTTGCATATCCCTGTTTTATACCCTTGTTTATTGTTTAAATAAAGACTATTAGCCTTGACTCGCTGGGCTCACTATTTTATTATCTTCTGGGAGGAACCAACACGGGAGACGGCTACCTATTTTTCACCTTAGGATGATAGACACAACCAAAGATACCATTCCAAGTGTGCACTCACACTTGGCCGTGTGAGTAGTAATACTTTGAATTATCTTTTTTATCCCCTTCATCACTTGTCACTGAGTCAAGTTTTGCCATTTGGAGCAGTGGGATTACCCCTGGGAGCCTAAAGATACCATACCTTAGAGTGCACCTACACATGCCCGTGTGAGTGTTTGGTTATATTTATCACCTCTGGTTATATTGTTCCCCGAGAATTTGCACTTGTTTGTTCATATTCTGTTCCTATTTCCATGCATTTATTTCGAGGGTGAAAAAGAAAAGAAAAAGGAGAGAAAAAGCACAGACGAGAGACGGAGACCGAACCTACAGGACAAAGAAGGTGACATCACACCAATAAAGAAAGAAAGGAAGAGCCCAGACGAGAAGCAGAGATCGAATCCAAAAAGAAAAGAAGCTAGGACGCAAAGATACCTTCATGCTCAAGCATTCGCACAAGGCCGTGTGAGTGTTTGAAACTATTTTAGATTTATAACACCCACCTCAGCACTTCAGAGTCATTCACACCTGAATCAGATTGTACCATACTTTATTATTCCACCAGTGCTCCCCCAATTCCCTTCTTTTGTCGCCTAAACATCCAGTCATACCTACGTTATATCTCCTGCCTAAAATTCACAAAAACCTTTCCCACCCCCCCGGGAAGACCTATCGTTTCAGGCATTGGAGGGTTGTGCGAGCCCATTAGCCGTTTCCTTGATGCTTTTTTGCGCTTATCTGTAGAAACCTTCCCATCTTACCTCAGGGATAGCATGGATATACTTTCACGGCTGGATAATATTTTTTTTTTTATAACTTCAAGTTTATTGGAATATTTTCAATATAAATAGCATCGCAATACAAATAACACGAACATTCACAGTATTACATTCATGTACGATACTGCTACATTCTCCTTCTGGAGCCACAAGAGTTCATGCGTTGCACATGGTATTTCTAAAACCAGTTGGGATATTTATGTAGGTTAAACTTGGGGGAACAACACACACAAAAAAAAAAAAAAAAAAAAAAAATAAAGGGGGGGGGGGGGGGGAGGGAGGGAAGGGGGGGGGGGGGGGGGGCACGGGCACGCTGCACTGCCACTTTCCCATAGGTGGCTGGTAGATTTACTATACACCGTTTGTTTGCCGACTTCGAGGGCCGCCCAGAGTGTTCACGTGGTGTGTCCTCAACTAGGTCTCGTTGTCCGTTCCGCTTACTTTGTACGAGAATGCACTTGGAATAATCACTGCCATATCGTGGCAACCTCAACCCCCGGGATGTCTGTCTGTGCCAACCAGGGCGTCCAGACTTTTAGATATTTTTCGCCAGTGTCATTGACCAGACTCGTCAATTTCTCCATCTGGCAGATGTACCATAATCGATTCCTAATTTTTGGGATATTTGGGGTCTCTGGTTGTTTCCACATAGCTGCGATCTCGCACCTCGTTGCTGTTGCAAAATGTGCAACTAGTTTATTACCTGCTTTTGAAAGACCCTTCCATGGTCTGTTCAATAGGAACAGCCACGGATCAGGGGGAATTGTGAGGTCAAAAATCCTCTGGATCCAATGTCTAATTTCATCCCACAGGTGTGAGATCCGAGGGCAAGACCACAGCATGTGCAACAGGTCCGCCGATTCTCCGCACTGTTTGGGACACAGCGGGGAGTATCCTGTGACAAACCTTGATAATTTTAATGGGGTGAGGTACCACCTCATCAATACTTTATATGCATTCTCCTTCAAAGTAGTGCATATGGAGCTCTTGGCAGTAGCCTCTATTATAGCCGTCCAGTCATCCTCCACCAACTCCTCCCCAATATCTGTTTCCCATCTAAGTTGGTATGTCAGTTTCTGTCGTTGCTGTGAGCTCCCAGAACCGACCACTTCTCTCTAGATCTGCGATGTAAGTCCCTGTGTGTCTGTTTTCGTCAGACAGAGCTTTTCGAATGTGGTTAATGGTGGGAAGGGGGAGTTTTTGGCGAAGAACGCTCGTATCTGGAGGTAGCGAAAAAATTCGGAATGTGGGATGTTTTTGTCAGATCTGATTTGTTCGAATGATTTAACTCTGTTCGTTATACCCCCCAGATCTCTTAACCTAAGATATCCATATTTTTTCCAGGGCCCTGCGGCATTTGCCACTAGTCCCGGTGCAAAGTTAGGGTTGCCCCACAAGGGGGCCATCATAGAGCGCCTTGTGGTCAGGGTATGTTTATATTTTGTGGCCTCCCATACCGACAGTGAGTTGGCCACCGATGAGAGCGGTCGTTCAGCCCATTTAATAGCCGTTTTGGGTAACCATAACAAATTCTCTATCTCTAGTGGGGCACAAGCCCTCTTTTCCAGATCCACCCATCTTTTCCGATCGGGGTTGGTCTGCCATTGTGTGAGTTGACACAATTGCGCCGCTTTGTAGTAAGAGACCAGGCAAGGTACCGCTAGGCCTCCTGTCCGCGTGGTTTTTTTCATAATTGTCTTATTTACTCTCGGTTTTTTCCCTCCCCAGATAAATTCGGAGATATCAGACTGAAGTGAGAGTATATCCTTCAGTCTAAGTGGCACTGGTAGAGTCTGAAACAAATATAGGATACGGGGGAGGAGATTCATCTTAACACTATGTATCCTTCCTATCCAGGAGATCTTGTAGGGCGTCCATTTTTTTAAATCTGCTTTTAGTGAATGTTGCTGCCAGTCAGAGTTTCCGTGGAAATGCTGGTGTGCGTGGTAGTGTCTGTGGTAGTGTGCATGGTACTGACCGTGGTAGTGTGCGTGCTAATGTTCGTGGTTGTGACCGTGGTAGTGTGCGTGGTCTTGTGGCTGGTAGTGTGCCTGCTAGTGGGCGTGGTGGTGTACGTGGCGGTGTTCGTGCCCGTGTGCGTGGTGGTGTGAGGCCTACCCGCGTAATCGTGGCAGTCGTATTATTTCTGTGTGTGGTGGTGCAGGGCAAACAGCTGGTGCAAGTGTGAGTCTGGCGCCAATTGTGCATGCAGCCCCAATGCCAACACCTCCTGCTACTGTGTGTGCTGGTGCAAGTGAGGCATCAGATCATGTTGACCAGGACATGAGTATGACCTCCATGGATGTGGAAGATGGAGACAGTACAGACCAGCATGTAGCACATAGCAACACACAAACACAGCATGATGGCAGGAAAAGGAACATAAAATTCAGTGACGAAGAAAATCGTGTACTACAGAGGCGACACGTTTAATTAGAGTAGGGCTAGTACCGCAAGCCGGGACATGTCCCGGCTTGCTAGCCCCACTCCCTCGGTGACGCGCGGTCACACGTCATCGGGTGCCTGCGCCCCCTACACGCGCGTCCAGGAGCCCTGGTGTCCCGCGATGTGGGGGACTGCGGCAGGGGGTTCCGGGGGACCCGGCGGACCCGGCGAGCGGAGGGAGAATGCCCCGATCGGAGGGCGCGCCTCCGCGGCTTCGGCGCGCCCGGCACCCTCTAGCACGCCAGGTTACTGCTGCGGCCAAGACCGGGCAAATGCTCGAATAAACTCGGCCGCAGCAGTAGTCACGTCCATTGTTGAAAACTATGATCGGCTGTTTGGCCATCTAGTTGGTAAGTTGAAAACGTGTCATACATGCCACCGTCTACTCATTATGTCATGGACTGTGTTTAGCCCACACACAGATAAAGGCATGTTAAATGATGGCATGGCAGAACAGTTTGAATGCTGTCCCTCTACATAGGGTTTCTGCCATGAAGCTATGACATGTGTCCAAATTGTGTGCATATTAAACTATTGTACACTGCTTTTGGTTTGATGATAGTTACAGAACAATTTGTGACACATTACCATACGCCATTTCAAGCATATCTATATTGCCTTTCACATCAAAGATTCCAGGAGGAAATAAAGTTACATTGTAATCAATATTACTGAGAACTGCTTTCCTGATGTATATTTCCAGTTAAAACATCAGCAGCGGTGAAGAGGCAATTGTGGAGGAACATCCGGGAATCAGTATCAGGATGTGGTATTCAATTTCGTTCTCATGACAATTGCAGGAAACGTTTCGACGATATAAAAAGAAAATTACAATTGCAGAGCATTAAAATGCATGCCGCCGGAACAGGGGGAGGCCCCCCAGCTTTACATTTGAAGCTCACACCACTAGAGGAGCAGCTTAGTTCTAAGTTGCCAGCTATCCAAGTAGATGGTTTGGAAGGAGATTTCGACATAGGTGTTTACGAGGAAGAATTTCATCAAGGTGACTAATTTACTACAATTTTATACCATCTGAAATACATGATACTGAGCTACAGATGTGTCATTATACTAGTGCAAACTATACATTACACAGCAACTGGCAATCATGTGTCAATGCAATGTAAACAGTGTTTGTTTACTTTGCTGTGTGAAACTGCTGAAAAGTCACTGCAACATTGACACTCATGTTTACAAAACAATGTTGCATAGTGTACGATAACCGAAACCAAACTATAGGAAAACATTAGTGCTTGTATGATAAATCTGACGGATCATTACACGTTCGACTGTGAAAAATAAATTAAACGTGGCTCGTTTACAGACATTACACATAATTCTGTATGCAAGGTAACAGTAATGACAGTAGTGCTTAATAAACGTTATGTCATGCATGTATACATTGCAGAGGTCACTGTGTCTCCATCATCTATGTCAGAAAATTTCCAACCTGCGACAGCACCAGACAGCATGCACACACAATTACCGTCCCCGGATCATTCAGTTGTTGATTTTGAAGGTGACTTGTGTTTTGATATTTTATCCTTTACACGGTAGTAAACAGTTGTTTCCATTTATTTGCCCTTCCAATAATTGTCTCTTGAACATGTAGTCATTAAAGTCCAGTATCTATGAAACGATACAGCACTGCATGTGCATATTACTTAATAGTACGTGGTTTGTGTCAAACCTTGACACGTAACATACCCAGGCACAAATAAGAACGCTGTGCATGTCACATGCTCTTTGTGTTGGATGCAAAGTGGCAATCTGTACCACATAGGGTTACACACTGTCAACTTCAAAGCCTTAAAAATGTTAGTATCTGCATATCTATGATTCGCTTTGCAAGTTTGACTGGTAAATTAAGGCCAAAATCCGTACCTACCGCTGCCCCAGGGTTGGACAAGGTTACAGAAATGTGTTTTGAGACCAGTGTGAAAACGGAAAAATTAGTTTAAGTAAGGGTGCAGAGGTGGCGCTGACAGGGATAGTGAAAATAATGAACACTGGATCTACATACAACTCCCTTATGGAACCACACAGACACACCTGTGACACAAGGTTACATTAGGTAATTTTGTTCAAAATAATGGCAACACATGTTTGACACCAACACGAACGTTAAAGAAACGAAAAACAATAATTAAAGGTTAAATTTGTGAAGGCTATGTTGTGTTCTAGCTCAAACTGACCCTGCCAGCATGATACACGGATTATCTATATTTTTCATCCATTGCTATATCAGGTTTCTAGCACCCATACTTGTTCAACGACAAACATATGTTGTTGGTCAAAGTTGTTGTATGCGAATGATATATAGTTCGAGTACAATAAGTACCTATGGTATTTTCATAATAGTAATGTTTACCTTGTTTATTGCCAATCGTTGTTCCCAGGCTCCTCTGTCAGTTTGAACTTGAGCACACAGTAACCTTTTCCGGTCTGAATGTAATGTTCTGTATTTCATAAGTTAACGTTAGTATTGCATCAAAACATATGTTTGTGCTGTGTTAGTGATGTATGAATTGTTGCTTAGATATGCATGGTTGTTACAGTGTGCGGCTACTAGTTTACTTTCTGGCTTTCCTGTGTTCAGGTTGTGGCATAGTATTTTAATGTTTTGTGTACACTCTGTGTATTGCTCTTAACACGAATCATGTATTATATAGATAGACACAGTGAAGGGAGCAGGAGTTTCAGGAATGTGTCACAGGATCCATGTTCGCCGCACATAGATGTTGCAAGTCATGCTACAGACGACATCCTGGACTGTGACACCGGCCACCATCACGAACTGCTGTCCATACAGGAAGCGGAGGAACGTTTGTTGAAAAGCAACGCTGAGAAACATAGCCAATTAATGTCTGTGCATGAAAACATGGTTACAGAAATTAGAGAGGTGAAAGACATTTTAAACAGTACTGTTTCTGAACTTCGGAAACATAATTCCTATATGGAGGCCGTAGTAACGTGTTTACTTAAACATAATGACCTCCAAAGTTTAACTGTTGTGACATCATTTTTGCCATCTACGTTTGTTGCTACTTTGGAGGGTGATGATGCATTGCAAGTCACCTGCGCTACACATTCTGAAGCAGAAGGTGCAATTGCAGCACATCAGACTGACACATGCCGTACTTATGACAACATTCATAATGAACAACAAATTGAAACAGTTTCCTTAGCGGATAATCGTGGCGTGCCATTGTTAGAACGTGTACAAAACCACACAGCACACACATCAGCTATGTGTCAAACCGGTACATCACCATCTGTAGTGTCGTGCCAATAAGATGTGCTGCAAACAAGCAGTATTGTCACTAGTCACACAGAATGTCAAAATATTAACACCAATGAGCGCCTTCAGAGGGTTACTGGCAAGCACGGTAAAAAACGTGGGAAAAAACATAAACATGCACGCAGTACAGTTGCTGCTCGAGTTACTCGTTCAAAAAAATGCAACTAACACATGTTATTCATTTGTTTTCACGCACCAATAGCACAAAGCTGTGCAATGGCATGTTCCGTATGTATTCACATTTATAAGTTTCATACAACAGACATTTCTAGTTTCTCTGCATACAGGAAGCAACTTCTGGCGAATACATGCCGAACGGCATGTATTCGGACCTCTCTGCATAGGCCCCTTAGCCCGATACAGACTCAAGTATTAGAGCGTGGTATATCATTTGCACCAACACATCGCTGTGATACTCTTGAATGGACTAAAGATGTCCAACTATTCTGTAGAAAACTTCTACTCCATAAGCACTTTCACAAGACAATACCTGATGAGGAGTTTCCGGAATTGGAGACTTCTACGCCAGTTCCAACCACTGTACTTTCCCTAAAACGCCAGGAGGTAGTGAGCCCTGCAACCAACGAACTTGGCCCTGTCGCTAACTTCAGAACACGATCTACCTTTTGTCCCCCTATCCATGCGGTTTCACAGGTGGAGGCATTCGCCAATATGGTAACCCATGATATTGCTAAACTTTCAGATATAGCAGGCTCCAGTAACATCTCTAGGTCAGAATGGACAGCTATTAAAGAATTGAAGTCTTTGACAGATATTGTAATCAAGCCCTCCGATAAGGGGGGCAATATTGTCCTTTGACCTAGACTGTTATATGAAGCAGAAGCGTTTAACAACTACGTGATGTTCAATGCTAGAGAACTACAGGGTGATCCCACGCTAAAATTTAAGGGTGACCTTGACACTCTAAACATGAGGCTTTGGCAGAGGGGTTTATTACCAAACGTCATCATGACGGCTTGATTACTAAACATCCAGTCATACCTACGTTATATCTCCTGCCTAAAATTCACAAAAACCTTTCCCACCGCCCCGGGAAGACCTATCGTTTCAGGCATTGGAGGGTTGTGCGAGCCCATTCGCCGTTTCCTTGATGCTTTTTTGCGCTTATCTGTAGAAACCTTTCCATCTTACCTCAGGGATAGCATGGATATACTTTCACGGCTGGATAATATTTTTGTTGAAAAGATACCATTCTAGTTACATGTGACGTAGAAACACTCTATACGTGCATCCGCCATGAAGATGGCATTTATGCCTCGAAATTTTTCTTATCCATGCAGAACCTGAGTGTCAATCTTACAAATACATAAATACAACTTTTGGATTTTGTTCTTAAACATAATTATTTTGTATTTAAAAATACATATTTACAGATCAGGGGAACGGCTATGGGTGCAACATGCGCACCCTCCTATGCAAATTTATTCCTGGGGTGGTGGGAACGTGAAGAGGTCTTTTCAGATGCAAACAGCGAGTTCACGTCTCATGTGCTGTTGTGGTTGAGATACATCGATGATATATATGTTCATACTCTGGCAGGGCACGGAATCCCTGCTGAGGCAGTTCATCGATGTTCTCAACCACAACAGTATCAATGTCAAGCTCACTTTCTTATCTAGCAAAACTAATGTGAAGTACCTGGATCTTCGCATCACTATTGGTTCTGATGGACATCTCCTAACGGATATCCACCGGAAGGCGACGTCCACCAATACCATATTACACGTGGATAGTTTTCATCCCTCCCATCAGATTAGGGGGATACCTAATGGAGAATTTGTTAGGCTCCGTCGTAATTGCTCAACATTGGATATCTATAATGCATGTTATTCAGAGCAAGAGGTTATAGTGAATCAGCAATTAAACGGGGTTGTAATAACAGCTATAAATTGGAGAGACAGCTACTGTTGCAACCCAAACCAATACCTACTAGGACGATTCGGTTCATCGGAACCTATAATAACAAATGGAATAGTCTTAGAGGTATTCTCCAAAAACATTGGGGTATCCTCCTGGCAGATCAGGATCTCCGTACTGTCCTAGGTGATAGGGTTAATCTCACGAGTAGAAGGGCACCCAATTTGAAAAATATGCTAGTGAGGAGTCACTATACCATTCCACCAATATCTACTTTTCTTAATCAAGCCAATCTTAAGGGTTACTTTAAGTGTGGACACTGCTCTGCCTGCAGATATATGAGGCAGACCAGTGTTTTTCATAACTCGAAGGGAACTCGAGAATTTAAAATCTTTCATTTTCTCAATTGCAAGTCTAAGAATGTTATTTACCATTTTAGCTGTCCCTGTGGATTGATCTACATTGGGATGACCACCAGGGAATTTCGAGTTAGGGTTCTTGAGCATACACGGAATATTAAAAATGCAACTAAAGATCTGGCATCTTTTTTAAAAAATCCCTAGTGTGGCAAGACACTTCCACGATATGCATAGCTCTGACCCCTCTCCCCTGGTGGCATTTGCCATCGATAAGATTCATTTAGGCATTAGAGGTGGCAATATAGAACAACTCCTCCTTAGGAAAGAGTGCAGATGGATAGTACAGCTGGGAACTATGATCCCAGCTGGACTAAATGACTATCTTAGTTTTGCCATGTTTCCCTGATTTTGTTCATGTTCTCTTTTGATTTTATCCTCATAGGGGCCTATGCAGAGAGGATCGGCAATAAATATCTCCTTGTATTTAAAATCTCCAAATTTGGGCGTATTATTTAGTGCATATGCAGAAAAGTCAATGTGGCAATAAAATCTCCATGTGTCGAGATGGCGAGTATTAATCGCCGTTAATCTCGCCATCACGAACGGAGCAACATAGAATTGGCATGAAATACCTGTACTGCAGTGTTGTCTTGCGCGCGCGAGTCTCGCGAGACCTGAAATAAAATTGGCGGACTATTTCAATAGCTACCTAACAGTTTTCCGTCAGTGTGTATCTGTGACTGCTCATGCACATTGGCAGTACACATAAACCTGTGCTGTGTGTACTAATTATTGCTTGAGTACGTGAATGTTGCATATACTGTCTATATAGCTGCTGTCTGCTAGTGTAACTGTATCCATTGCAATAATTCACAACCATACTGTTGTCTATTGTTTTTAGACTTCTGTTAACAGTAGACAATATTCTGCTTCATACAAGTATGTCCGGTATGAAAGGTACTACTATTAGGAGACGTGGTTCTTATGCTGTAAGGCATGGTGTGGCAAAAGTTGCAGCTCTGAAAAATGTTCGTGCACTTGGTAAATCTGCATCGATGGGGAGTCCTGTTGCAGGAGTAAGTGGGGTGCCTGGTGCTGTTAGGGCGAGTGGATGTGCTGTACAGAGTGGTGATGTGACAGGTGTCGTAAGTTGTGCTGCTAGTGTGACTGGTGCTGTGACAGGTGTGTCGAGTGGTTCTTCTTGTGTGAGTCATGGTGATGGTGTTATTGGGGTGAGTGTTAGTGTTGGTGGGAGTGTGAGTGTTGGTGGTAGTGTGCGTGGTAGTGCTATTGTGCGTGGTGGTGCGAGGGCGACTCGTGGTGCTCGGGGCACTCGTGTTCTTAGAGCGTCTCGTGGTGCAAGGCTGAATGCTTGCACAAGTGTGAGTCGTGCGTCTAGTGTGAGAGCTGGCGCAATGATAACAGATGCTGCAAGTGTGTGTGGTGGTGGAAGTGTGGCATCTGATCCTGTTGACCATGAAATGATCATGACCTGTATGGATGTATAGGAGGGATACAACACAGAACAGCAGTTATCAGTTGGTATCTCAGACAAACAGCATTATGTAAAAAAAAAGAAATGTTAAATTTAATGACGAAGAAAATCGTGTTCTTGTCACATCAATTTTCGAGCACTATGATCGGCTGTTTGGCCATTTAGTTGGTAAGTGGAAAAAGTTTAATAAATGCCACCGTCTATCCATTGTTTCATGCTATATTTCAGACTGACACACATCATTTTATCAAACAGTATGGCATTGTAGTACAGTTGCAATACTGTGCTTCTACAGTACATTGCTGTGCTGCCATCAAACAATAAAATGCTTTTTACTTCTGGTTACATGAAAGCATTGCACACCTCAGAAGGGAAAAGATGTTCACAGAAGTTGTCTTGTGAAAATTACATTAACGATGGGAAATTGCTCATTCTTGGTTCTTATAGTCAGGACTCTTGTAGGCAATGTACATAGATTGCAAGAACTGTTATTTATGACTGTTTTCCTGATGTATATTTTCAGTTAAAACTTCGGCTGTGGTGAAGAGGGAATTATGGAGAAATATCCGGCAAGCAGTTTCTGGTTGTGGGAACCAACTGCGATCCCATGATAATTGTCGGAAAAGATTCGATGATATTAAACGAAAATTAAAAGTGAAATTACAAAAAATCAATTTGCATGCCTCTGGAACAGGGGGAGCCCCTCCCCCCCCCCCCCCCCCCCCACATTTAAAAAGTTACAATTTTAGAAAGAAGTAAAAAAAAAACCAAAAAATTATATTTTCCTACAGCAACTGTTCATTTGCACAAAATGGACCCAGCAGGAAAACTTTGGAAGGGGCCACATGCCACCTACAAACAAATCATTACTGCTGCAATTAGTCAACAGGTTCTCAAGCAAGCAACAGTAAAACAAATCTATGCATACGCCGAAGAAGAATACCAATATTATACATTTTCACGGAATCCGAACATCTGGAAAAGCTCAATCAGGAGGAATCTATCGTTACATGCGTGCTTCACGCGAACAAGTGCTCGTGAAGGTGAAACGTACTGTTCGTGGAAATTAAGTGCATGTTGTCACGTTGGGATTGAAAGAGGGACATATGTAACGTCTCACAGTTTATGCAATATGTCTGAAGTTGTGAATGCTTCAGAACAGTGCTTATCACTCAATGCGCCTGCAGTTGATTGTGTAAATGAAGAAAGTCACGAGGAAGAACGTACAAATGGTGTCGTTAACAATGGATACTTACTGCAGCAACAGCATTGTGCATGGGGACATATAAGACGTACTCCGTAAATATATAGGTCCCTCCACAGTGCATCAACATGTGCTGACATACCGTATTTCCTCGATTCTAGGACGCACTTTTTTCCTATTTTCACATTGCTAAAATAGGTCTGCGTTTTAGAATCGATGCATTAAAAAAAAATCAGCAAGGGGGCGCTGCTGCAGATGCCGGCTGGGATATTCACAATGTGCATGAAAAGCACATGGCTGCGATCACCCCCCCCCCTTTCCCTTCCCATGAGGTGCACAGGGATCGGAAATGCCTGCCAGGGCACATCAACATTGCCCAGAAGCCCCCCCCCCTTCCTGAATGGATGAAAGAAACCTGGAAATTGACCGCGCTCACCGCGCACTAGGTCCCAAATCGAACGACCCCAAGAGGAGAGACATAATAGTGCGACTACACAGCTACTCCACAACAACAAAAAAAAATAGTTGCGGCGAGCAGAGAAATCAACAATCTGATGTTCCACAACGAACCTGTGCAGATCTTCAACGACCTAGCAAGGGTCACGGTCGAGGTCGAGAGGCGACGGGAGCTCAAACCCCTGACCCAATTGTTGCGAGAGAACAGCATAACGTACAGATGGGGGTTCCCGTTTCGACTCGTGGTGACCAGAGGCGGAAAACAGCTATCTATTAGACTGCTGGAGGAGATGCCAGGATTTGACCGGGAACTTGGTCTGACGCTGCCGCCCATGCGGGACCGCGAACAGACGGAGGCTTGGGGCCCATCAGAGCTTCGGAGAGGCTGGCTGGCCAGCACGCACAGAAGAGCTAAACATCAGCATTGGAGCCCGATGATCCTGGGCTATTGATTCCCATCACGAGGTTTGGTGGACGGTGGGGGATTGCTTTCTTTTTTGGCTTCTTTGATCGGGAGTCCCCCATGTCTCTTCGGATGGGGTGCGGGGGCCTACGCATACCCCCCCAGAGGTGGAGGAATCGAGGTGCGTGGAGGCGGGAGACCCGGTTGCTGCGGCAGCACAAGCGATCTAAACCGCAAGGCACCGCTGGGACCTCCTCAACCCGCCTGACGAGGAACATCACCCAGCTCAGGTTTGAGGGGCATCCATCTGGATAGAAAGTTAACTATCTGGGCTATATGGGACAAAGCTCAATCCCTACCAAGTTCGGTATCGGATGGTCCTCTGCCTCCGTTGAGGCTGTTAAATTATCCCTGCAAGTTCTCCCCCCCCCCACCTTTGTTAGCTTACCACTAAAGTGTGTATATATAGTTATATCGAAATGTAAGTAATCACTGCGGATCGTTCCAACAACTGAAAAGCTGTTCAATGTTTTTCACTGTTCCTCCCGCCCTCTCCCCCCCCTCCCCCTCCCGTACGCTCAACGAGGAATTAAAAAAAAAAAAGATAATGACTAGAGACATATCTTTTCACCAGTTGTAAATATTATATTGTAGCTCTACCTACAACTAAGTGTGTTACCGTATAGATCTCTCCTTGCGTCTCCCCTTGATGCCCTTCCCCTCCCTGGATCCCCTCTCCTCTGCCCCCGCTTACCCATATGTTTCATAGTTGACACGAGCGACACATCAGAATTCCATCCCTCTCATGTGTCTAACGGCTGATAAAAAAAACCGCATAGTCTGGAGACATAATTATGTTGATGGCTGTAAATAGTTCAATGTGCATCTTGCTTATGACCAATTGTGTGATTGCAGGAACCTCCCCTGTGCCTCTCTTCCACGCCCCCCCCCCCCCCCCACACCTCCCCTCTCCCTACACCCTTCCCCCCCACCCCCTCTCTCCCCACACCCTTCCCCCCCACCCCCTCTCTCCCCACACCCTTCCCCCCCACCCCCCAACTCCCCACACCCTTCCCCATCCCCTCCTTCCCCCCACCCTTTTCCAACCCCCATCCCCTTCTCCCCCCACCCCCCATACCCTTCTCTCCCACCACCTCCCCTTCTCTCCCACCCCATCACTGAAGAGTTCCCAGCCCCTTACCCAATGACACCATGTAAGCTGACACGCAGGGCAGACCTTGCCCTAAATAGCAACCCAGAACTTAAGAATTTACCTTCAACGATACAGTGACCCATGGGGGCACACTGCGGCAACATTATAGATCCCACTTGAGACAGACTTAAAGCATTCCTATACGAGGTCCCCCTTCTTCCCCCATCCCCCACCATCACCCCCTCCCCAGTCACCCCCCCCCCTCACCACTATCACCCCCCCAACCACCCCCCACTCCTAAACCGGAAGGATAGATTCAGGGAATAATACGGCACCACTGAGAAGTGGGGGGAAAAAGAGTTCACTAAAGGCACTAGAGGGTCTGGCCCCTCTGCTGCCCACCGGTTGCCGACGCCAGAACCACCCCCAAAGGGCACCCCAGCCCAAATGCCGGTCGCCCATGGACCTGGCGACTTTTTGTTAGGTTCTAACATGGACCTAATCACCTCTATCTTCCATCTGCTGACCCTGTACCAGCAGATCTTTACCTTACCCTCCCCGCCCTTTCCACCCCTCCCACCTCCTCAGTACACCCGGTCAATCTTACACAGAGAACGAACCAATCCTACATGTTTGCTGGGGCGCAGAGAACTCCTACACCACAGAATCAAGACCCCCCCAAGTGGGAAAGGAGGCGTCCTAAGGTTTTACACCATAAAAAAATTCAATGGCTACCAAGGCCCCAGTTAAGATACTGTCATTAAATTTTCAGACCCTCCCTGTCCCCGTCCCACTAATAGATCTTAGGAATATCCAGACCCACATCCTGCGTTTCATCTGGCAACAACGAAGAGCCAGGGTCCCACGGTCGGTACTTTTGGCGTCGAGGACGAGAGGGGGTCTGGGGGCGCCGGATGTAGTCCGATACTACCAGTCAGCCCAGCTGAGGCAGGCGGTGGTTTGGAACAACCCCCCGACCTCTAATTGCTGGTTGGAGATAGAGACGCACCAGGCGTCCCCGACCCCCCTCTAAGCCCTACTATGGACCCACGTCCACAAAGGTAAGAAGCCCATGAGACTCAGCCTTGGAGCTATGAGATGCACGTGGTCGACATGGTTGAAAACTAAAGGGAAATATGGCCTAGCTTCAACCCCCTCTCAATTGACCCCCTTATTCGGGAACCCGGAATTCCCGCCCGGTTGTTCCCGACCCCAATTTAGCCAATTTAAAGGCCTAAACATCAGAGTGGTTGCGGACTTACTGGAAAACGACGAGGTCATGCTCCTCCGGGAACTACGAATCAAATTAACGTCCCCTGATCTCCCTATATTCCAATACCTACAGATTCGGCACTTTCTGAGAACCCAATCCCCTAGCCTAAAATTCCCGCCGCGCTCCAGATTTGAGACCCTCTGCCTCAGAGGCGAGTACCAAAGAGGCCTCATCTCTGAGATATACAAAACACTAGAGGCGGCCCAGCCCTCCCCTAATCATTCATATATGCAAAAGTGGAGCGAGGACCTGAACACCAACATAGATATTGAGGACTGGGAGGATATCTGGGAGGCAGCTACCAAAACTTCAATTTGTTCCGTCACAAAAGAAAATATTTACGAAATATTATTTCACTGGTACCTGACCCCGAGTAGACTGAGCCAAATCTACCCAGGCACCCCCGACGAATGCTGGAGGGGATGTGGTCAAAGGGGGGACATGTCCCACATTTGGTGGACATGCCCGGAGATCCAAAAATTCTGGACCCGGATCCAGGGCCTCCTGACCGAGACCCTGGATGTGGAGATACCCCTGGACCCCCTTACCTACGTGCTGGGAAAACCAATCGACGATCTTCCCACCCCTATAGCAAGACTCACGGCAGCGATCCTAACGGCCGCCAGATGCTGCGTAGCAGCGGCTTGGAAGAAAATCAAAGCCCCTTCTAGAAGAACGGTAATCACTAGGATAGATGGAATTATGGGTATGGAAAGAATAACGGCAATGCTGAAACAAAAAATGCCGCATTCTACTCAACCTGGGAACCTTGGCCAGGATCAGGCGCCCTGACTATCACATAAACTTTACCGCAGGACTAACCCCCCGACCTCCGAACCCCAAAGCTCCCCACCTCCACCCTCCCTCCCCCCCCTCTCCCCTCTCTTTGTCCAAGTCGTTCCCAACTATCCACCCCTCCTTCGTCATCCCCTCTCTTATTCACCACTGAAAATGGGAAAATGGACTATTGTGTGTCATCAACTCCTCCCATGCTATGTACATGTACCGCGCTGTATCCCTGTGTTGACTCGTTTTCCAATGTCTGTAACATGTACCAATACGCTGTCTGACACCAATAAAGGAAAAATATTAAAAAAAAAAAAAAGATACTGTCATTAAATGTCAAGCTTATATATTTTTATTCATATATTAATATATATTTTTATTAATTTACACACAGGGACCAATCATGAGTTCCTTATTTCACTTGCGATCACGCAGGAATGTTAATGTGGACCATATTTTTAGTGATCCTAGTTCTGTCCAGTTTATTGAGAGTGCGTCAGATGATTTTCACCCAATACTTGCTCAGTTAGAGAAGACCCTTGTGCTAGAAAGCAAACAGTGGTGGGAAGCCACCACACTGAGCAAGTATTTGGAAAATCACCGCATCCCGAGGGGTCTGAGAGTTCGGAAAAAAACAACTGCTGATGCACACAATGAAGGCTTCATGAAGGAGTGGAACGAAATACTTGACCAGTGTTCGTTCTCTCTCATGAAGTTATTGGTGCATCAGCGAAGAAAGACCCTGGTGGACCTGGACAACCAGATTTTAGAAATGAAAATTCAGTTAGATCCCAATAAGGACAATAATGATTTGCTTGCACTTGAACCAATCATTAAGAAAAGGTTGGATCAGGCAGAACTGGAACTAGTCCAGATTAAACAACAAAAGTTTTTTAGAGACAAACAGGACTATGATTCAGGTTGCCAGAGAGATTGGGCTAAAAAGTCTAAAGAGGCTAATATGAAAATAACCGAACAGAGGAACACAAAGGTGATAACCAAGGAAGTTAGAGCCACTAGGGGCAATATTACCCACAGAGAACAAAAACATGCTCCTAAAAAACAAAATACCACCTTGATGGTTCCAACACCCTTCTTACCTGTTAAACCACCAGTGCATGATAAGAACCTCTACCTCCAACAAAAAAGAGCCAAGGAGCGTTATGATGCACTGGTATTACCCCAATCAGTTCCTGTTGCAGTAAGTAACAGATACACACTGCTGTCGGAGATGGGCTCGGAAAGCGATGCGGAGAGCATCTCCTACACACCCCTCCCTACACCTGCTAATAAAACCAATTTCTCTTTTTTGGAATGGAGGAAGGAGAGAGAACACATCTTCCCAGAAGTGGAGGTTGTAAAACCACCCTTAGAATCCCGCCTTCCTCCAAACTACAAAAAGAGAAAAACAGGTCCAGAGGGAGAAGAGGAGGTACTGGTAGAAATCGAATAAAGAGGAGCATGGTATATCCGAATATATTCAATATCAGTGAGTATTCCCTCACTGATGTTGAAAAGAAGGTACTTAGTAAAGGTTTGACATTTGCCCCTGTTTGTGGGCCAAATAGCTTTAATGTATTTATAGATGTACACAAATTTGCTCGCAAGCTAGCCCTGAAAAAGTATTTCGCTAGGGATGCTGTATCTAAGCAAGTTATTAAACCCAGTGATGTGTGCAGCACAGAAAGTCTCCCACAAATTTTTTTTAAAAAACCATCAACATTTTATCCAAAATTTGCTCAAGGGCACTTGGTTAGTTCTTTTGTGGAGATGGTGAACACGGATCTTGAAAATTCATGTCGTACATATAAAATCAAGTATGACAATTTTAATGTACAGGAGAAGGAAGCTGTTTCCAGTTTAGAAAAGAATGATTCAATAGTCATCAAATGTGCTGACAAGGGGGGGGGGGGGGCATTGTGGTCATGGATAAGGAGTATTACATCAATGAGTCCATGAGACTATTGGGTGATACGACCACATACCTCCCCCTTACAGGCGACCCTGTAGTTCAATTTAAGGCCGAACTTGGTAACCTGCTAACTACTGGCTTGAAGAATGGGGTTATATGTGAGGATGAGTTTAATTTTTTATCCATAGTTTCCACGCACTCCTTTATTTCATTTTATATCCAAAATTCACGGTCCTATTTGAGAGACACGACGCATGTATTACAAATTTTAAAAGATCTTGAGTGGCAGCCTGGATATATATTAGTCACAGCTGATGTCACATCACTGTACACAGTGATCGATCATCAACTAGGCTGCCAAGCCGTGTCTCGCAAGTTGGAACAGGTGAACAACTATTCACCTGGCAAAAGGGATTTTCTGGTTGATGGTATTAGGTTTATTTTAACACATAATTATTTCACCTTTAACTCACACTACTACATTCAGAAATGTGGCACCGCCATGGGCACGCGGTTTGCTCCTAGTTATGCTAATTTATTCATGGACAGTTGGGAGGAGGAGTTCATTTGGAACAACTGTCCACTAGGGGCGGGCCTTGTGCTGTGGCGGCGCTACATTGATGATGTGTTTTTTGTTTGGTCGGGTAGCCAAACTTCACTTGATGATTTTTGCACATATCTTAATCACAATCACTATAATCTAAAATTCACTTGTAATTCTAGCACGAAATGTATTGACTTTTTGGATCTTCACATTTACATTAGGAACACACTATATGCACCAAGACATTCTTCAAGCCAGTACAGGCGAACAATTATGTACACGCAGTAGCCACCACAATCCACAGTGGCTACGGAATATCCCAAGGGCCAGCTAGTACGTCTTAACGTAAATGCACTGATGATGAAACATTTAGGACACAGGCAAGGGATCTGAAAAATAAATTCATCATGAGAAAATACTCAGAAGACCTTATTGATAAAGCATTCGATCAGGTCGATAACCTTCAAAGAGACACTTTACTCAATTATAATGTAAAGAAAAAAGAGAACACAGAGATACAATAATCAAATTTCATTTATCACTCAGTACAACGAAATGGCCCCAAAAATTAAGCACATTTTGAATAAATATTGGCCCATTTTACTTAAAGATGAAGATCTGGTGGACATTTTGCCCAAAAAGCCAAATATAATATTCACAAGGGCCAATAATTTAAAATCGAAACTAGCCCCTAGCTGTCCTATTAAACAGCACAAATCAAAACAGATAGGGAACATTATGGGTTTCTTTACTTGTGCGAAATGTGTGGCTTGTTCCTTTAGTAAAAATGCTAGGCAATTTACATCTATGGTCACCTCTAAGACCTACCCGATAAAAACATTTATTAACTGTCATTCAACTTTTGTAATTTATCTGCTGCAATGCCCTTGTGGCTTGCAGTATGTTGGCAGGACGGGGAGATCCTATCAGAGACGTGTCTACGAACACATTTATAATATAAGAAAAGGACTAGTCACACATAGTGTTTCTCATCACTTTCTTTTATGCCACAATAAGAACCCTATAGGCTTAAGGTGTCAGGCCATTGAGGAGGTACAAGCTGGCCCCCGAGGTGGAAATAGACTCAATCATGCCAGTATGCGGGAAGCATACTGGATTTATGAATTGAAGACACTCTCACCGAGGGGGTTAAATATAGACTTTGAATTGAAGGCTTTTTTATAACATATTCCCTTACTGTGAGCTCCTTTCATTATTTAAATATTTTAGTATTTTTAAAGTTTTTTAATGTTTTAATGTTGTATTGTTTTGTCTTATGTATTGTATGTATGTTTAGCCAGGTTTTTACTATTTGCTACCTCCATTCTGGCAGTCATACAGTTAACATATTGCCAATTGTAACATTAACCAATCGGATTAGTGGACTGTGTGTATATAAAGTATCCAGATTCAGGGGTAGCTACATCCCTTGAAGAAGTGCGCGCATGCGCACGAAACGCGTTGGGAAGGTCCGTTTTTAGAAGCAATTGATTCCTGGAGTTGGGGAGAACACCGCCCGGTTGGAGAGCAGGCGAGCAGGAGAATAGGAGACCGGCAGGAGGAGAGAGCGTGACGCGACACCCGCGCAGCAGCATCACTGTTCCTGCGTCCCTGGAGCTCCACACAGCATCTGCCACACGTGGGGACGCCAGAGAGAGAGCTCCGGTCGCCATCTTGGATCCACAGAAAGTGTTTCCAGTCTCACTGCTTTCAAATATCCTTAATCCTGTGAGTAGGGTAACGATTTACCCCCCCCCCCCCCGGATTGGTGTGTGACACCCTCCAGAATCCTCCACTAGTTGTCAATAAATAGCTTTTTTATTATTTTCTGTCTGGCTTGTTGTTGTGAGTCTGTCTTGTATGTTATATGTTGTTAGTGTTATATATGTTTTTATGTCCACAATACTGACATACTGCACTATAATCCTCTCTCTTTTTATTTTTTCATATATCACGTCACGTCTTGGAGAGAATCTGCATTTTGTTCATCATCCACCATCAATTACCAAAGGACTTTGATTTGGACTGTTCACCACATGGTTTGAATATTTTCACTATTTCAATTGGCGCCGACATTATCTTTTTTTCTTTAAATGTCAAGGGACTACAAAATAACAGGAAAAGGAGATTGGCCCCCCAAGATATGAAAAAATCAGGGGGAGACATCATATTCCTACAGGAAACCCACTTCACATCACAAGACCCCCAAAATGTATTCAAAAAAGTGTTTCCAATGTGTTTTTTCACATCATATAGTAGTAAAAAGCGGGGAGTGGCTATATTAATTAGGCAAGGAAATCCATTTAATCAAGTCAAAACAACAGTGGATCCAGAGGGTAGATTTTTGGTGGTAAACGGCTCCTTGGCGGGCTCGGCAATCGCTCTGATCAATGTTTATGTCCCGAATGAGAATCAAACGGAATTCCTAAAAGCAGTTCTTGAGGGCATTGACCCGGGATATCTGTCATCGATGCTAGTGGGCGGGGACCTAAACATGGTCTCAAACCCTACCGAGGACAGATCAACCGCAATGGGTCACCCCCGTACAACCCACTCCCAACTCACGGGAAAAAGGTTCAGGGGAATACTGGACGAGTTCTCATTGGTGGACATATGGAGATCCCAGCACCAGGGCCAGAGGGACTACACTTTCTACTCAGCTCCTCATCAGACCTATTCTCGTATAGACTACTTTCTGCTAACCAAAAATGTCTTAGAGGCGTCCACTGAGTCAGACATTGGTCCAATCACGTGGTCATCTCATGCCCCTATCACCTTGACCCTATCAACACCATTCGAAAAGACTACATCCTATTCCTGGAGATTAAATGATTCCCTATTGAACAATCCTGAGATAGAGAGGGAGATTAGAACCTCACTTGAGGACTACTTCTTCTTTAACTCGGGATCAGTCTCTTCCCCAGCAATCCTATGAGAGGCCCATAAGGCAGCAATCAGGGGTAAATTCATTTCTATTGCGTCCCATAGGAAAAAAGACAAACAGAAACTGATTAAGGAACTTACCGATAATATTCTAATGCTGGAACAAGCCCACAAAACAAACCCTGTAAAGAAAATCTATAAAAACCTAACTACAGCTAGGCAAAAACTTAAACAAGCCCAACTAGAAGATGTAGAAAAAGCCCTCAAATGAACTAACCAACACTACTACGATAAGGGCAACAAGGCCGACAGACTTTTGGCTAGCAGACTGAGGGGAATACAAAAGAGATCCCAAATAACGGCGATCAAGAATAGGTCTAGTGAGATACAATATAGTGATAACAAGATAGCAGCGGAGTTTACTAAATACTATACGGAACTTTATAACCTAAGATCTACAAATGGCCGACCTGAACCAATAGCGTCCGAAGCAATAAAAAAATATCTAGACAAGGCGCATGTGCGATGGTGTGCTGGGTAGCTGCTTAAGCTGAGAGCTCCTACCCCGCCGACAGAATAAAACATTTATACCCGCAATAAAGCCCACTTTTTTCAACAAACTTCCCCTGCACAAGCCTGTGAACCAGCAGAGATGGCCCCGCAGTCGTCAAAAAAGAAAAACACAGGTGATCTGCGGAAATATTTGACACGGGGCGCCGGAGCAGACATGGCGCCGGGCTCAGCCGTGGGCTCGGAATCTGACCGCGAGGAAGAAGGGGAAGACGCACCGGAGCAACTACCCGTGCGGAGATGCGACTTCGATCGCCTCTACAATGACATGAGGACGCTCTTCCGCAACGAGATCCAGGAGCTCAAGAAAGAGGTGCAGGGCCTGGGAGAGCGCACGGGAGCGCTGGAGGATAAGATGGCGACGGTCACTACCACCATCCGAAAATCGGAGAAGCGGTCCTCCTAAGTACAGGCCCACATCTCGGAGCTTGCGGACCGACAGGAGGACGCGGAGAACCGGGATCGCCGGAGTAATATCCGCATACGTGGCATCTCGGAAGAGGTCACGGAGATAATAGACTTCATCACCAGATGGATGTCCACCTTGCTCCCGGACGTTCCCAAGGCGGAGTTAGTTTGTAAAAGATTACCCCCCATTGTGCCCCAAACAATGCGGGGAACCTGCAGACTTGCTGCACATGCTGTGGGGATGCACCAAAGTGGTTCCTTTATGGGAGGAAATCCAAGATTGGCTACAAAGGATTCTCGGACAACCGGTCCCCTTGGATCCCTGGCTGTTCCTGCTGGGCAGGCGCACTCGGGGGCTAAGCAGACCGACACAAAAACTGATTGCACATTTTGCAACAGCCACGAGGTGCGAACTCGCAGCACTGTGGAAGCAGCCAGATTTATCCACAATGATGAAAATTCGGAACAGAATTTGGTATGTTTGCCGGATGGAGCAATTGACGAGTCTGGTCAATGACACCGGCACAAACTTTCAAAAAATATGGGCCCCATGGCTAGATCATTCGGACATCCCTGGGGTGAATGCCACCAATATCCTGCTTTGATAACTAGAAATGCATTCTCCGCCAAAGAAGCGACACTGACAGTAACAGAAAGGGGTACTGATAGGGAAGACGTAAAACGACTATAGGGTTTCCAAGAGAGGCTTCATGCTGCATAGAGATGATATCGGCTGTCGAAGAACACAACCAGGAGATGCTCCTCGCCCGGCCTCCCCCCTCCCCCGCCCCGGTCCCCCCACCGCTTTCGTCTTGTCTGTCCCGTACGTCGGTCGTCTCCCCCTGTACGTTATAATTTGTTCAGTGTGGAAATAAATAAAGAAAACGGGAACGTGGTCACTAATGTACGACAATGGGTTGTTAGACAATGTTTGACCTGTACCATGTCCCAATAAAAACTTTTTGTTGGAAAAATAAAAAATAAAATTATCTAGACAATTGTCAACTCCCTACATTAACAGAGGAGGAAAACACGGTCCTTAATGCTGAGATTTCAAAAGAGGAATTAGAAGAGGCGGTTAAAGTGCTAAAACTCTCCAAGTCACCTGGCCCTGACGGTTTCACCAATGTCTACTACAAGAGATTTCTGCCAATATTATCCATGCATCTATAAAAAATGTTTAACCATATTTTGGAGGGGAATCCAATCCTCACCTCTATGTCTCTCGCCAACCTAGCCATCATACATAAGGAGGGCAGAGATCCGATGCAATGTGGAAGCTATCGTCCAATCTCCCTTCTCAACAATGACCTCAAATTATAAAGCAAAATACTGGCAAATAGATTAAATCTTATCTTACCGAGACTTATAAATATAGACCAAGTTGGATTTGTAGCGGGCAGAAGAGCCTCAGACAACACTCGTAAGATAATTGATATCATTGACCATGTCCACCTCACAGGGACCAAAGCAATACTCAGTTTGGATGCAGAGAAGGCGTTCGACAGAATCGATTGGCTATTCCTAGACCACACCATGCGTAAATTTGGCTTTAAAGACGCATACTTAGAAGGGGTCCGTAGACTCTACCAAGACCCGTCAGCAATGGTAAAATTATCAGGGGGCAGTATCCAGAGCTTTAATATTAAAAATGGCACGAGACAGGGATGCCCCTTGTCCCCTCTCCTCTTTGCACTAACCATAGTACCCCTGGCGGCCACAATTCGAAATAATGTAGACATTCAAGGAATAGAAATTGGACATACGCAATACAAAATATCCCTGTTTGCGGACGATATCATATTAACGCTCTCCAAACCCCAAATTTCCCTCCCAAACCTACAAAAAGAACTCTTAGACTTCGGAAGAATATCAGGATACAAAATCAATAGTGACAAATCCGAAGTACTGTACTTAAACCTGCCAGAGTCAGAGGTGAAACTCCTAAAGCTAAACTTCAACTACCGGTGGAGTTCCTTTTATATCAAATACTTGGGAGTAAAGGTATTGGGGAACTACCAATCCTTATATCAACATAATTATCCAGCCCTATTTCGGAAAATTAAACAAGATCTAGATAAATGGGGAGCATACCAAATATCATGGATTGGGAGAATGATCTCGGTGAAAATGAATATACTCCCCAGATTACTATACTACTTCCAGACTCTCCCGATCCACATCCCTGGCTCAGAATTGAAGAATATCCAAAAACAAATTTTCCATTTTATTTGGCAGGGTAAAAAAGCTAGAATCGCTAGGGCAGTTTTACTTGCTTCAAGGGAGAGAGGGGGTCTTGGAGTCCCAGATATTACAAGATACTATCAAGCCGCCCAGCTGCGACAGTTAGTAGTTTGGAACGAAGAACCAGGCCAATATTGCTGGCTGGACATAGAAATGCAATACGCCAGCACGCTTTCTCTACCAGCATGTTTTGGTCCCTGAGCAAGGAGGATATGCAGAACAGCAAATTTAAATTGGGACCAATGAGGCACACATGGGAGACCTGGACGACATGCAAACTTAAATTCAAGCTCACGGCCCCCAAGTCCCAACTCACCCCAATTATTAAAAATCCCAAATTCCCACCTGGCTGTGAGCCCAGACAATTTGATCAGTTTACGACTAAAAAAATAAGGGTGGTTGCCGACTTCCTGAGTTTAGGGCAATTCCTGAGTTATCAAAGATTACAAAATAAATATGAAATAGTAGGACTGAATGTCTTTAAATACCTCCAAATTCGGCACTCCATTCAAACATTATCCCCAACATTGGAATTTCCCCCTCTCACAAGCTTTGAAAGGCTGTGCAAGGAAACAGCCCACCAAAAAGGTCTCATAACACAAATTTATGCAGAATTGGAAAGGGCGACAGAAGCCCCCGTCCATGACTACATGCTTAATTGGGCAGCAGAATTGGATATAGTTATAGACTGAGAGGACTGGGAAAGTGAAGGAAGACCTAATTTCCTCGCCTATGCTTCAGAACTGAGAGGAGCCTTTCCTCTGACAAGAAAAACTGAAGCCTTGTGACTGGATACACCACCTGCACCGTTTTGCAGCAGACTTCCCCGGGAAGCTTTCACGCCCTGCCACTGTTATCTCCAATCTTTGATGAACTTTTCAGGCCTGGTAGACGAACGAAATGAAACGTAACGCAAGCCAGGTTTCAAATCCTTTGTCTCAGTTTAATACTCATAGGGTAATGACTTTTATACAGAAAAAACAAGATATTGGATAGAGGCGTAACATAGGCGTATCCTAGGTGTGTCTTGGGCGTAGCTTTGATTAGAGGCGTGATTTAGGGGCAGGACATATTAGTGGCGTGACTTATGGGACGTGTTTTCCCAATACAAGCAATTTCTGAATACATAGCTTATTCATTGTCTGTTATCAAAAGAGACCTTGAGTCTTTAGCAACTATATTACACTATTTTGCTTCTTGCAGAGAACCATTCTATTATATTCTAACTAAAACATCAGGAAATTGACAACACAAAAGTATCGTAGTAATATCCTGACCAGGAAGAAAGGAAATGCAATTTGGCAGAAACTGAGTGCATTTAGGAATTATATTTCAGCAAAAGGCTGACTACAGAATCTTAACTAGTTATGACCATACAAAATGGAAGCTTAACATAAGTGCAGATTCTGGCCTGACATACTGGTCCTAACAATTCCCTCCTTTTTGTTCTCTAAAAGAACAAATACCCTTACTAGGTACTTTTCTCTATGACTATAGCCTTATGGGGACCAATAGTATCATAGACTCTGTTCATGGCCACATATGAATTATTAGTTGCATACATGGCGTGAGATGAAACTGAAGGTTTCCTTGAGACAAATGAAAGCATTGCACACTTAGCACAGTGAAAAATAACAAAAATTGCTGCGATTATACTAATCACTACAATAAAACCATAGAGAATTTTCATACCCAATTCTTCGATCCAACTAGTGAGTCCTGACATCCAATTTAAGCTAAGGCCTGAGGATTCTTTACGCATCCTTGCCTGAATTTCCTGTAACTTATCCATATCTTTATGAATAGCGCCAGACTCTCATCTTCAATATAGGCACAGCACTTCTGTCCTACAAGTTTACAAACACCTCCTTGTGAGGCTAGCAGATAATCAAGAGCCATTCTATTCTGTAATAATACTGTTCGGATCTGCTCTTGTTCATTAGTCAAACGGATGATAGCATCACTTGTCTGATTAAGAGCATCATCAATATTTACCATAAGATCACTTAATTTAGAATAGAGATGCAGAACACCTAAACTAGGTATAAAAACCCCAGCTGCAATGCGGGTTGGACTAATGGTCCTGACATACTGGTCCTAACAGAAAGTATTTGGGAATCAGCCTCAAGAACTTCCATATGTACCACAATCAAAGAGAATATATATACAAAATATTGTTTCGCTGGTATCTTACTCCAGTCAGAATAAATCAAATCTACCCTCTGGCCTCCGATTTATGTTGGAGAGGCTGCGGACAAAAAGGTGACATGGCTCACATCTGGTGGTCATGTCCAGAAATTCAGAAATACTGGGAAACCATACAGTCTCTAATTAAAGAGGTCACAGAACTCACTATACCCATTGATCCGCTGACCTACTTATTGGCCAGGCCAATTGAAAATATTGACCGCCCAATAAGAAAATTGATCTCCATCATTCTCATGGCGGCTAGATGTGCTGTGGCAGCTTCATGGAAGGTGTATCCCCCCCCCCCCTAAGCAAACAGTTAAAAAGAGAATCCAAGAGGTAATGCTGATGGAGAAGCTATCAGCCTTCCTAAAGAGGACGACGGTATCCTTCTATAAAATATGGGAACCATAGCTGACCCAAACAGCAGATTAAAACTGGTTACCCCCAACAAACGATGGATGTGACATGGGAGGAATCCCTCATGGGGAACTGAGGAGGACGGGACCTTCCTTCCTCTAACCCCCCCCCCCTCTTCTTCCCCTCTCTTTCTGTTTCCACTCTCACGCTAGCCCTGCCGACCCAAGACGTAGGGTCGGGGGTGCGCTGAGACTAACTCTGTTACAAAATTAGAAAAACCTTGTATTAGGCCACAATATGTTTGTTTGTAAAAATGTGTATCACATAATGCCTAATAAAAAAATTGAACCAAAAAAAAGGTCAAACCAAAACCCCCCTTGACTGTTTCGGAAACGTATTCCAGGATGTCTTCAGTGTGCAAGCGTATTTGTGACTTAGCAAGCAAACTTAGAAACGAAGATTTTAATCGGAAGCTGGCTTTTATGCAGCAGATTTTCTTGAGCTGGAATGAAAAAGGCTTTCCATCCCAAACAGAAAAAAAGAGGGAAGCAGAGGTTGTAAATGAAGATTCTGGGATTCCCAATTCAATTCACCTTCTGTAGTGCATCAAAAACCAGATCTAAGCCAAAGTTTATTTCGTAAGCAACGGAAAATTGTAGGAAACGTCAGGGGGTTAACTGCTTCTCAACGATCATACAACCGAAAGAAAAATTTGCCCCATCTTAAGCTAACGGATGTTGAAGAACCATCATTGAAAGTGGGTTCAGCTGTTCTTGATACGGTAATTGCTAAAGCTGCGGAATTGGTTCAACTAGGGCCTGGTCGCAGTCCTCCTCAGGACCCTCGCAAGGCTTTTCAACCAACGCTTTTTTCAAGTAGCTGTGAGCCTGTTGTGCACATTATATGTTTTAAAACACGTATGTTACTGTTAAGACCAGTGGAGCCAACACACTTAGTTTGTAGTGTGGCAAAAAGCTAGATGTGGCCGATAATGACAAGCCTGGTCATAGGTTCATGAGTTTTTCCTCCAGGGCGGCTTCCTTGTTGACCTTTCCTGAATCGCCTTGTTCGTGTATTGAATTTATTGCCTGGCCCACAACTGAATCAAACTGTCCTCGGGAACAGGCACAAATAGCTGTAGCATGTGCAGTTTGATTTATGTAGAGGGGCTGATCCAATTTCAAAAGTGTATAACCTAGGCAAAAAATTATCCGAATATGCCATTCACTGCTTTAGGCACTTGAATTTTTTGATCTTTCCATCGTCAACATTTTTTGAGAGGATATCACAACTTAGTTCAATTCGAGTAGCACTTTTCTGCATTTGCAAGCAACCTAATACGGGCTTGTTAAAATTGATTAACTGCCACATGTGTGATGATTGGTATCACCTAGAATGCACGGATGTGCCTCTTACGTCCCATCCTGTTTTGCATGATTTGAGCTACCCCTGGGTATGCAAAATTTGCAGTGATGAGCCCCCGCTTAAAAATTGAACCATCCTGTGCCCTGCTCCCCTACACTAGATTTGTCGCTATTTGCTAAAGGGTGGATATTTACAGCTGCTGGCAAAACTATAGTGATGCAAAACGCTTGCTTTACCCCCTTTCAAGTGCTTAATATTGAATCATCGTGGGCCATAGAACGTTACTTTTTATCACATGCAAATAAGTCTGTGGAAAAACTGGGAGAAGTTTTATCTCTGGCAAGTTTAGGGCGATTCAGTGAATAAAAGTAAAAAAAAAAAAAAAAATATGGCCAGGTCACTAGCTATTCAGTCTCGAAATTTAGCTGAGCTGAATTTCGAGTGTTCAGGAAAACGTCCGTCAGGCGACCATCTATATTTCCGTGTCATTTATATTGTACTTGTTTATTTAAGTATTGATCATCAGCTGTACTCTTTAATACTTTCCACTCAAGTGTGAATAGCCACTGCCACTTCTCTGTCAAAAAATTGGTACAGTTGTCGGAAAATGTGGGCATACACTTTTCGCAAAAAAACTAAAAACGTTTAAGGTGAATGATACCAACCGAATTTAAGCTCAGAACAAGCACATAAAAGATGTGGTACGCAAATACACGAGCATGTTTGAATGTGTGAAAGGATTGTTTACTTTTTGTAGCTTGCTAGGAACTAGGAGACAAGAACATCCTTTTGAAAGCACTCATTGTGAGGATATGTAATGATGAATAAGTTAATAAGCAATACTTTATTAATCAATATATAAAATAAATGGTTAATTAATTCAACAATAAACAACTAACAAAGGTGACTAAACATATAAAATGAACCAACGTGCTCTATACAAAAACTGAGGCTACGGGGAAATTCATTACACACAATTGCTGATTTGCAATGAAATGATTCACAAATGGTGAAGAAAAACCCCTTAGTCCAGCAATGAAATAATTAAAAGCCTGTACAATTTAAACAGGTAACAAAGGACTGACCATAGGGTAGTTGCAAGTAAATAACATGTGAATGTCCCTTCAAAAAACACAGATGGTAAAGATAAACAGTGAATACTGTGTCAAAATAATACAAATCAATATTGCCAGGATGTAAAATGCTCATATGAGAGCGCCTGAAATGCTAGAAATCGATTAGCAATAGGTTAATACATACACAAATATTTTCCAGATTCTGAGAAATGGAGTGCAAAAGAGCCCACAAAATTTGTTAAATGGCTCTGAGGCACGGGACTAGCCCGTATCAAGTTATAGCCTCCTAATAGATAAAGTAAAAAATGCACTCTAAACATCCAACAGTAACTTGTGGCAATAAAAAGTCTGTGGTGAGGAAACAAACAAATGCATGTAGAGGGTGTAGCCGCAAATGTATCACACACACTTAATGTAACAGTCAGCTGCTATGTAGCCCACAAGAAAAAATCACTTCAAGCTGCAGTTCAGTCAATATCCTGCATGTGTTTTTTCTTTTAATAAATCAGTTCTGTAGTAAGAAAAAATACTTTTAGCATTTTCTGTTTTTAAATAAACAACTTTGAAAGACCAATTTTCTTGTATTTTATTTTAACAGCCATTTGCTAAGGCACAGCCCCTTCATGTCCTGTCACAAGCCCTGGCAAACCCCTTTGTCAGCCCTGCCCTCCCTCTAGCACATGTCAGTGCAGGAGTGCTCATGAATATTCATGAGCTTCCACTGAGTGACAGAAGCAGATGAAAAACATATGCCATATCTAAAGATCTTGCCAAATTTTGCCGATCAATACAAGGAGAACAAATTGACTGGCAGCTATACAGTTCTTTAGGTAATTAGAGATGGCCCACAAGAAACTATTGAAGTAAAAAAATTAATTAAAAAAAAAAAAGACTGAACTGCAGCTTTCAATGACGCTTCAACAATTTCATATTGAAAACGGACTACTAAGTTTCAAACACCATCGTCATGGCTTAGAAAAAAGTGAGTAGTACAGCTGACTGAATAAAGAGTTACATTTACGTAAATAATAGCGTTAGTGCGGTGTGTGGCTAAGAGATCTGCATAATAGCAGCTCGTGGGCAGACCCGCACATAACAGTGCCTCTCACCCTCTTCCCTGCATGTGAGCGTGATGACGTCAGTCCGGTTCAGCCTCCCACCTGACACACGTTTAGCTGAGGCGCTTTTTCAAAGGTGGTGACGTAGGGTACTACGGAGGGGATACTTATAGTCAATCACCAATGATGCAGTGGAGGCAACTGAGTATAGCCAACTACGACCAGCTGTTAACACCAGCACCAGTTATGTCAACTTTCTACTAAAATTCACAAGGGCACTTTGCCCCATCCCGGCAGACCTATTGTGTCCGGCATTTCCAATCTAACTGAACAGAGCAGTAAATATATTGATCAAATTTTGCGATCTTTTGTCAATGCTTTACCATCGTTTCTGAGGGACACTAAAGATGCTCTAAATCGACTTAATGACATTGTTCTAGATGAAGACACCCTTTTAATTAGCCTCGATGTGGAATCTCTCTATATCTCTATCGTACAGCAAATAGGGATAGAGGCTGTAGCCTATTTTCTTAAAAGCAGGAGCTGCGAATTTGTTAAACATAACCAACTTGTATTGGACCTCTTGAGGTTCATATTGACCCACAATTACTTTACCTTTAATGGTATTATCTATCACCAACTCAGGGGTACGGCAATGGGGACCACCTGCGCCCCCACCTATGCAAATCTCTATCTCGGATGGTGGGAGGCAGAGGTGGTTTTCCATGAAGTAAATGAGATATTCACCACACATCTCATTATGAAAGTTAGTACAGACAGCACACACTAAGAAAGTCTGTGTAGCGATAACGGGTGCAGACGGGAACAGAGAGGACCCTCGTTCCTCTCAAATAATCAATAGAACATAAATGTTCCCAGCACACCAAGAAAAAAGAACTAATAAAGGATCAGCCAAAAATCTAATTTAATTAAACATTAATGATGCATATAACGTCAAACAGCAATAGAGGGACAACGTATATATAAGGGAACAGGGACAAAGACATGGATGGGGGAGGAAAGGAGAGGAAGAAAAAAGCACGGGAAATAAAAAGTGCAGGGCAAGGGGGGTTAACGTAACGTTTTGGGGTACAGACCCCTTCTTCTGGCCCGTTCCCAGGTAGACCGAAGTCACCTGGTACTTCCCTTACCCTATGACTAGGTCCCTGAAATACACAGTGACACACTGACACTAAATTACAAAGGTAAATGAAACAGTGGAATACCAAAGATATATAAAGAGCTACTGCTAGTTCTCCAAGCAAAATACAGGTAAACTGGGAAGCACAAATCTCTTAATTAAATTTGACTTTTTGGCTGATCCTTTATTAGTTCTTTTTTTCTTGGTGTGCTGGGAACATTTATGTCCTATTGATTATTTGAGAGGAACGAGGGTCCTCTCTGTTCCCGTCTGCGCCCGTTACACAGACTTTCTTAGTGTGTGCTGTCTGTACTTACTTTGTTAACTTCTTTCCATTGAGACTTGCACCACACCATTGCTGTCTTAATGTCGCAACCAGTAGAGATTCCTCTCACCCAGACATCCAGCAATTTTTTCACTTATACTGATATTGATGCATCACATATTGCCACCCTATGCACTGGGGCACGTGACTTCTTAAATGCTGACAACCCTACTGATGCACCCAGGGACCTAGAGAAAACATTGAAACATAAAATTAGTCTTGAGTTGCATGCCACCACTGTGGCGGAATATTTCCATCAGAAGCGTATTCCTAGGGGATTACGTTGCAAGCTCCGACCAACCCTTTTTTCAGATAATAGCAAGTATAAGAAAAAATGCGAGGGTATATTAAGTAAGTGCTCGCAGGACCTCATTATTCTCACGATTGACTACATTCAGAAGGACCTGACTGAGACTAAGGGGCCTATGCAGAGTGCAGCGCTGAAATAAATCGGCGATGTTAAAAACGTTCACATTTTATTACGTGCATTTCTCTCTGTATTCAGAAAGCTCCAATAACCAGCATTTATGGCATGAATTAATATGGCGAGTTTTAAACGGCGTGATTTTCGCTGTGGAGAAGTGCTTGAAAAAAGGCGCTTTTTTATTTTCAAATCTCCTCAGCTCTTTTTGGCGCGCTACTCACGCGCGAGCAGTTCTGTAACATTGTAATCAGCCGTTGGATACATTTTGACGGTCATTACCTAACAGTGTGTCAGTGTGATAGGAACAAATTTCCTTTCGTGCTGAGTTAAAGTGTTGCTGTATCATTGTACGCTCTTGTGTATTGAAGTAGCAGTTTCTGTGTTTGTCTTATTTGTAACAGTGTGTCTTTGTTACTTAGGTACAAGTGTTGCACTGCCATTTACTGTTTCATGTACATTTTCATTGTGGGTGGCTGAAAAACAGAAAAAATGGAATTGTGTGGGGTTAATGGGCGTACTAGCGGTGCTGTTATGAGTGGATTGGCGAGTGGTTCTGCTGTTGCGAGGTTAGGTGTGAGTGGTGTCTTGCGTGTTCATTCAGGCGTTTCAGTAGCTGCATCGGAAAGTTGTGTTAGTGGTGTTGGAGGGGTGAGTGCTGGTTCTGGTGATACCATCATAGGTGTGAGTGGAGGTGGTAGGGGGAGTCGTGATGGTAGGGGTAGTCGTGGTGGTAGGGGAGTCGGGGTGCTGGGGGGAGTATGTGTGTTAGGGGGAGTCGGGGTGCTGGGGGGAGTATGTGTGTTAGGGGGAGTCGGAGTGGGAGTCGCGGTGCAAGTTCTAGGGGGGGTGGCAGGGACATTGTTGGAGGCTGTGTGAGTGCCGGTGGAATGCTGAGTGGTGATTGGGGATGCGGGTGTGAGTGGTGTTGTGAGTGTCAGTGTTGGTGGAAGAATGGCAAGTGAGTGTGGTGACAGTTGCATTGTAGATCAGTCATTGCCATGTGCACAGGCATACACCAGTGAACCTGAAACTGGTGAACTGGAAGTGGAGCATGACACAGCAAGTGTTAAAAAACGCAATATTAAATTTAATGACGAGGAGAACCGTGTTCTCGTCACTGGAATACTGGAACATTAGGATCGTCTATATGGTCACCTCGTAGGTAATAAAATAATTTTAGGAGACTTCCGGTGGCGTCAGGGAGGATGGCAGCGTGAGGAGCTAGCTCCCGAGCCCCTCCATTAAGCATAGCTATATGAATAGTGAAACTATAGGAAAAAAACTGAAAAAAGAGCCGGAAAATAAATAAATAAAAACCCCAGGACTGAGCCCGGCGACTCACGGAGTTCCGGTGTGCCCGCGCGAGGCTCCGGAGGGCTTTCACTGGTGCTCGGGGGGGCCTTTTGAGGGCACCAACCCCCTGCTGCAGATCTTCACCCGCAGACTGCCGCGCGACTCGGCGTCAGCTGCGGGAGCGGAGGAGAGAGGCGGAGGAGAGAGGCGGCGAAGGCACGTGTGCTCCGTGGAGCACGGATAGAAGGGGAGCCGCAGGCGAGCAGGGACGGACCCCCCAGCCCCCTCTGGTGTTGCAGAGGCACACGCGGTAGCCTCCCGCGGCGTGGCGGCTGGAAGAGGGAAAGTAGAGGACTCCCCCTGGATACCACACCACAAGACTGAGGTACTACCCTGAGCTGGGACCCGGTCGTGAGGGGAGAGAATCAAGAAGATATCCTCTAATTAAGGGAGGCAGAGGCCCCAGGCACGAGGCTAGCAGGGAGGAGGCAGCCATTTTGAGAGGGTAAGCAGAGGCACCAACACCCCACAAAAGAGCCTAAGGAGCGGACACCCTGCCTGTTGAAAGTCCCTAACCCTACTGTCAGAGCCCCAGGGTCACATATCCCTACTCCCCCACAATATTCTGGACTGAACTAAATAAAAAACTGGTGGCCTAAAAATAGTGCCAATCGGGGTGAGAAATCAATAAAAACTAACCAGAGCACGGCAAATCCAAACCATAGGGTGTAAAGTCCAAATGGAGTCCTAATACAACTGGTGATGAAGGAATCTCACATCAACGAAATGCAATATGTGGGAAAAAGAAAAAAACAAATTATGGTGCAGTATGCCAATCACTGATAGCTAAAATAATGACAGACTAACAACACAAGACAAACAAGACAAACAGACGAAAACACACTAGCAAGGCTCAAGAATAAAACAAAGCTAATTTATTACTGGATACTAGGAGGGTTATACAGTAGATATAACACGCATCCGGAGGGGTAAAAGATGCTGGACAAATACAGGCAACAAGCTGGAATCGTGCTGGTGGGCTTCCAAGATGGCGACCGGAGCACTCTCACTGGCGTCCCCACGTAACAGGGGTGGAAGGTGAGTCACACGAATAACGGGATTTCCGGGCGGATGTGACGTCGCGCCACACGATACTCCCAACGCTGACGTTCCTCCTTCGCTTATCTTCCACGGCTACACCACGGCTCCACTTGCTGAACTGCAATCAGGAATGTTAAAATTCAGGTATAGATGTTGTCTAGAATTAATCCTCTGGTTCTACCTTGTGGTGAAAGCTAGAAATGTTCGTAAGGAATCTGGGATGGCTATGTCAAATCTAGTGTAATGGGAAAGACTAGAAACTGTTCAGTAGGTTAAACAATGTTAAGCCTTTAATACCCTCAACGGGTGACGAGTGGTTATATAAAGTGTTAAATTGTTGATTTCCAGTGTTATGCATGTTATGCATGATTGATCTCTGAATACCCTGGAGGGGCTTCGGGACCTCCTTGGTGGATTCCGGAACCAGTCTCACCGAGAAGTCTCCAGAGGGCAATATGCCCGTCCCCCTCACCCTTAGAGTGGTGGGGGTTACTATGTTAGGGCGTCGTTATCGCCCACTTTCTCTTTTCTTTTTCCTCTCTCCTGCCCCTCTGTCTCCCCCTCCCCAGGTGTCCAATCAGCTTGTCTCCAAGCCAACCCTTCCCAGCGCAGAACACGCATAGACTAGAAGACTCAAAACTGTCGAAGCCAAAAAGACACACAGACTTCAGCTAGACACGCACGCAAAGGAAGAAGGTAGGATGCCCCTCCACCCTGGGAAAGTGGAGGGATCTCAAGACCCTGCCCAACTAAAAAAGGGAAAATGGTTAGTAAAACATCCCTAAAGATAGTGTCCCTTAACGTAAAGGGGCTAAATTCAGTGATTAAGAGAAGACTGGCTCTCCAGGAACTCAAAAAAACAAAAGGAGATATACTATTCCTTCAGGAACCGCTTACAGGTCAAAAACGCAACGTGGGCTTCATAAAGATGGCTGAACTCTTTGCTGAATTCCGAGGGTGCTGGGGGGGTTGGCTCCGGGTTGCAGCCTCCGCGGCATGTTCCTGCTCCTCGGCGCCATCTTGGGAGTCTGAGGACGGCTCCAGCGGGCGCGGGTTAGGCTGGAGGAATTTGGATATGGGGTTCTGAACCTTCTTTTGAGGCTTCCCCGCCATGCCAGGGGTGTTGGGGGGGGGTGGTGGAGTCTTTTGGGGGGTCTCTGCAGAGTTTAATGCGCAATTCTAAATCTCTTCGTGGGGAGGGTGTCGGGAGCTCTTCTCCTAACCTGCCATTAGCGGTGACGTCACCGGAAGTCTCTCTGCTTTGTTTTTTTGTTTTATTTTCTGTTTATTTAATTATTTATTTTTATGTGGGGAGCTGTGTCTTTAAATCAGACCTGCGGCGGCCATCTTGGATGTTGCCGACACGCAGGCTGAAACGCAGGGAGCCAGGCAGCACTATTCCCTGCCGGGAGGGGGGGGGGGGTTCAGGTATCCCTTGGCCAGGCTTCCCCCCTCTCCCTGCTGTCAGCTGTCCGGTCGTCTCTGGGGAGCCTCCCCGTCTGTTATGCCACTATGTGTTATTCCCTGCGTGTGAGCCCGGCGGCCATCTTAGGTGGCGCTGCTCCTCCACGCCGGGGCTCAATCGGGACTGGAGGGGTACTCTCGGCCTCGTCTCCCCTGGCCCACGGCTCTGCTCACCTCTGTGGGGCTTCCTCCCCTCCCCTCCGGGACCCCGCCGCGTCACCCACCCCCTCGGGGAAGCCGCGCTTCTCCCCGCGTGAGCCTCCGCAGCCGAGTCAAGATGGCCGTTCCGCCTTCCCCCTCGGCTCCCTCCCAAGCACTCGAGATCGTCACTGGTGCAGGTGAGTCTCCTACCGGCTGGTAAGCTGCTCCGGGGTCCGTTTGCTGTGATAATCTTTTGCCATAATTCGTTGTTTTTATTTATTGTCTCGCAGGGATATTTGGGAAAAAAGACCTGCACTGATCAGACGGCACAATGTCAATTACTACAGTGGCTTATTCTCCACTTCAGAGTTTGATCAGATTCTCAGAGAAGTGAGTGAATTGTTTTTACTCCCGTGCGACGCTGGTTTCGCTGATCCAGATTGTCTGTACTTCCTTATCGGTCTAGCCAACATTTTTTAAAGTGGCAATTCAAGCTGCCTGTTTCTTGACAGACTTTTGAAGTGAAACTTCTTTAGTGGCACCTAGTCAATTTTGATGGAACAAAACTCCTTCATGGAGACGAAAGTGTGAAATGGAAATGACGTCACGCTCCTAACGGCCGCCGTTCCCCCCCACATGCCCGCTGACATATGCCGCGCATGCGCAGTAGTGATGGCGCCGCTGACGGACGCTACGCCTGCGCAGAAGCGGTGCCGTTCCCCACACACGCCCGCTGACATATGAGAAGAGGACCCCAGTCTGCTTTTTCAAGGGGCTTCACACAGGTCATAGCTGCACTGACTAAACGTGCAAGCAAATATATAAAATTTCCTATTGATGCAACAGAGTGGGTTGACGTCAGAAATGCATTCTATAATATAGCTGGTGTCCCATGTGTCATGGGTGCAATAGATTGCACTCATATAGCGTTAACCCCCCCCCCCCTCCTTACATGAGCATGTATATCGCAATAGAAAGCACTACCACTCTCTAAATGTACAAGTTGTATGTGATGCGAATATGCGCATATGTAATGTTGTCGCGAAATTCCCTGGTTCTAGCCATGACTCTTCGATTTTAACTAATTCCTCTGTGTTTCATGCATTTGAAGACGGTCGTTTTGCTAATGGCTGGCTGCTGGGTTTGTAACAATGTAACCCATTTCTGTATGTCGATGTAATTGTTGTTGTTACAAAGCATATGAATTAATTGTATGTTTATAAATGTCAGTCTGACAATTATACATAGCCACCATCTGACACATAAGTCACAGTGATTCGCGGCATGGAGAATGTAACATACTCCAAACCTTGATACACTGGAACATGTATGTTCACGGTGATATAGGTACTAGTAACCTCACTCATCACATGTCATGTACAACGTGTGATTTTGCGACATTAGCAAAAGTATATACACGTAACTAATCCAAAAATGTTTACTTTAATTAGGACATTTTTTTACACATAATTGTATAAATTGTATCTCCCTGTAACATCAGAAATGCACAGCAATGTGATCAACATATATTTATACATTGCATCCTACATGCAATGGACATGTAACTTAAGTATCTTTAATGTAACGCAAGTAACACATACCTCGTTGGTTACTTTATATAGCTTTGCGCCCTAAACATATGTCATAACAACTTCACATATTGTAACATTGACGTAAACATCTGTACTATAGGTGGTTCTGGATATGGTATCAGACCGTGGCTGTTAACACCATTTCCAAATCCACAAACAGCAGCAGAGCAAAGGTACAATGTGGCCCACATCGCAACAAGATCTGTCATCGAGAGGACTTTTGGAGTTCTCAAAAGCAGATTTAGATGTCTGTCACACTCAGGTGGGGCTCTGCAATATTCGCCCACAAAGGTGTCAGACATTGTCATTGCATGCTGCATGTTGCACAATATCGCTATATCACATAATGTGCAACCAGACATAAGAGACTTGATTGAAGAAGAACACCCTGTGCATCCGGCTGCATACAACGAACAGACAGCGAGTGGGGTGGAGACACGTTTAAATGTGATAAACAACTACTTTGCAGGTAAAAATGTATTGAGCTGTACTAAGCAAAACATATCAACTGCACAGTTGTTAGAGGAAATGGTTAATGGTATAATTTTTTTATTTCATTCGGATACTGATTTTTGTTCGCTATTTCATAGTAATCTGCGCTTGTGTGTGGAGGAGGTAAGTACATTGTGTATTGTAGTATGTGGTACTTGTCAAACGTCACAACATATAGTACAGTACAAAAATTAACAATGTTTATGTAACAGTCATGACTCACTGTTGTCTTCCATTGTGTTTGTGACATATAATGTAACCATTATGTACACGTATAATATATATGTAACTATGGAATTAACACATACTAAAAAGTGTCCTATGCTACTTATCAATTGGAAGTAGTACGCAAAGTTAGCTGTACGTTGGAACACAGGCTGTAATGTAGTAAGGTGTGCTAATGTAAAGAGATAGGGCCTGAAATCTTGGATGGCGTCAATGATGTAACACATGCGTTCATTAGAAGCTATTTTTGGTCACTTGTCGGGCACGAATATTTAGTGCTGGAATATGTGTCTTACATCTGCATGAACACGCACAATGGTGGTGACATACATACAGTGAAAGAAGTTCTGTAAACATTGATGGGTGTATGAGTAATATGTACATGCTTCGTCTGTATGAACGTATGAATCTGAAGATCATGTAGTACAGAAATGCTTCATGACAATGGAATTAATGTGGCTGTTGTGGAACGAGTTAAACTACATTGGTTTCATCATCATGGACACCCTACTTCGTAACATACAGGCCACTTAAAGGGGTGCCGGTATCCCCAGCAGTATCTAAATGTGCCGGTCACGGTACAGATAAACAGTACAAGTGGGGCGGATAGGGGCGGGACCGAACGTTGCCTATAACAACACAATGTTTTTCTCATCTATGGAGAAAATTACGCATTTGTAATGTATGCCGCCCCATCACATGCACACTATAATTGCAGCAACCAACAGAATGTAACAAAATCACTTGCCGTTGCGGATAACGGTTAAGCCAATCAATTATAAAGAAATAGCATATATGTCAAAGTGTGCGTGATGTGTGTGCATACCGTGTTGCAATTATGTACTTGGAGCGAAAAAAACACTATTGCACACCGCTTACAGGTCAAAAACGCAACGTGGGCTTCATAAAGATGGCTGCCAAACTGCCATCCGCACCACCATGCCGTGCCATAACATAGTAAAAAATTGCCTCAGTGAGCTCTAGTCACCCTTCTGCGGAACAGTATGTGAAACGGAAAATTGCAACAGCGTAATTACCTTACTTAGGTTATGTGAAGGCAAAGACGGTGTTAATGCGTATTCTCCGGCGTACAGTCGCCTATGCACAGTAAGATACATTGTAAATGTAAACACAGCTAGACACACCCTCCCATCATAACAAATGCCGTACAGATATGTGTAGATTATATGTCATGAACCAATGTGTAATAAAGATGTGGACAACCTGCAATGATATGGACTAAAATGAAGTGTCCTTGTGTGTAGCAACATCAGCTATATAACATTAGTCACACGTCAAAGTGCCTCTGTGCTACGTTGACCACATAATAGATAACCTTTGTTATGTCATATAACTGGACACATCAATTAGCTTCCGTGATAGTAATGTAAAATTTAAATAATACGTTTGAGTACAAGTCACTCCATACACAAAAGGTACACTGTGAAGGGAGCAGTTGCTTCACGGTCTATATATATCTGTAGTTCACTATTTACTTATAGATGACAATGTATATGTGTCGATAGGTGAACAATGAAAACAAAGTGTTTCCTGAGTACAATAACCAAACAATATTAAGATTTCCCAAAATGTAACTGCAAATTAAACCCATAAATGAATAATAATTGAGTGTCATGAAACACAAAAGGAAATTTTGTATATGATACAACTGATCTATAAAACATGGGCTTGTGTGAAAAATACAGTAACGCAATGTCTGGCCAAAGGAAAAAAAATAATGTGAACGCTATAATTACCTGCTAAATAGGTCACGGAATACAAGAAGGTCACCAAACTTTCACTTGTGACCTTCACAATACATGGTAAAGCACAAGGTTTGAGACAAGTAACATACAGTCAAATCAACATTCTTGAAAGGTATCTGAGTACAACAAATAAATCATAGTCACTGCTGTTAGCACAAATTAAGCATCACCAAATACGCTCAGAATAAGGTTTGACTATAGTACCATGAAGCTCGATGAAGCATATGTGTGTGAAACTAACAATAATACTTAGCACCACTGTCCAATAGACGGGTAACACACAGTAATCAAATACAGTAGCTGTGGCTGTTACGTTGAACTATGTACTTCTCTTTGTGTTATACATATGTGTATGTGTACATAAAGTGCATGTACATCAAGCTAAGAACATATAAATGGCATTTTAGAAACAAATTTTTGTTTGAGGTGTACGCCTGTTCCTTCATAATGACATACATGTGAACAGATCAAGTAAGGAGCATTATGAACCGTAATGATAGCATGTCAAGTATTATAAATTACATTTACGTTGACAGTAAACATATGTTATTTGTTTCTTACCATTACATGTACCCGTCGCTGAGAAAACACAAACAGGAAACTCATGCTCGACAAATCCAACACATCGAAGGGACCCATTGTAGAATAAAACTTTTACATCCACCATCGACTCTGTTTTTTTTCTTCCACAAGGAATGTCCACGTTATGTTTGTAATCTCTTGGTTTCATCTGTATCTTGAAATGATTGTTTAGTTATGTCCGCAGTTTTCGGTACGGCATCTGCCACGCCCTGTACTACTTCTTCTTACTGCTGTCCTTCCTCTGCGATGTCTGGATGAAAATGGAGACGACATAGGTTTTTAAAGGCTTATGACGTCACTCACTCGTGATGCATATTATTCCCACGGCAATGATTGGTCGGCGCAACACATGTCGCTGTCGGAGACACAATGCAACTGTATGACGTTACTTAAAGGCAATGATGGCAGCCAATTGGAATGGGTTTATTTTTTTTCACCTTTAACATGAGGGCAGGCAAACAAATAAAACACGACGCGTCAGATTATGCGGCAGCCAATCACACCGTGTGAACTACATTCACGTTTGTATTGTCTATCTTACCTTTTGAGGAGGACAACGTGCTGTTTTCTGACGTCATTTTAAAGGTAAATAAAGGCCGGCCACTCATCTTTCCTTTGGACATTCCCTTTAAATTAGGACGTAGTTATGGTTACCAACCCATTCACATGTGTTTCACTGGACAATCATGAGCGTGGGAACAAGATTAGCAAAAAATGACATCATATCCCTTTAAAAGGCTGCGTCGTGACATTTTCATGCAACACGCAGTGGAAGAAGGATCTATGGAAGAACTAGGGGAAAAGGGCGTGGCACAAGAAGGTAACAACGGCACGAATACCATGGATTGTAACGTATAATACACACATGAACAACATTGTTGTGTATTTCTAATTGGATCTATAACACTCCCATGATGTATCAATTTGAAGTTTTTCAAATGTAATGGTTACCTCTTTCCTCATGGCTGTTGACTCATTCGGCCGCACAGACCTCGCACACGATCTCATCGCAAGGTAAGAAAACGTACGACATATTTTATTTGTTCCACCCACAAAATATACACACATATAGCTATTTGACTATGACTTGTGCTACACGCTTTTGGTCCTCATCCTTCTTGGATGAGTATGTACGTGACATTAACGTTATAGATAACGTATGGACACCATTAATTGTAGTAACAATCCAAAAAATAGTACCAGCACTCTCTGTCTCACAGCTACAGATATAAGCGAATACCAGTGTAGGGAAAATAAATAATTTAATGACACTAATAATAAACTGAAAATATAGCAACAATAGCCAATACGCCAATGCAAGAATAAATATCACCAAATAGGAAATGAAAATATAGGGGGTAGAGGGGAAAGAAGGAGAAGGGGAAAAAACACAAAAGAAAAGCAAAAAATCACAAAAATGGAAAAAGGAAAGCAAACTAGGGGGGCAACGTTTCGAGGGGTGACCTCTTCATCTGGCCCATTCCCCCTGGTCCCAAAGGGTCCCAGAGGTACTTCCCTAAGCCTTCTTTCCCCACTCTCAAATGATCCCACACTCAGCTAATGATATAAATCTAAAGTCTAAAGAGGGCAAATCACATAAGCAGATATGAAATATCAACCACTGAATGTAGATACAAGAATATTGTGAAAGACACAGAACATATGCAGATATCAGATATCAATCAGTGAACAAGTATAAGCAAACCCTCTTCCTTTCTACCATTAATTGTAGGTTTCATATTATTACTCTCATTGTGTTGCACGAAGAAAAACCATGCTTGTACAAATTTTGTAATAATGTAGGCGCATACATCATGTACTAGTTAATGACTTAGTAAAAACGGTAACCTGGTACATCTTCAAGGGCACATTAATGATCCGATACAACTGTTTGCACACGTCTATGTCATACTAAAGGACGGTGAACGTCATCTATTTGGATTGTTGTATTGAACAGCTGCATTAATAGAGAATGTATCCACTGTTATGTTTCATAGTTACATAAATATGTGTGCATTGCAGTGTAGACACCATTAACATTGTTGTTCAACATTGTGTTCAGTATGTTAGTAGATAATCGATTTTATCTTGTAAAGAAACTATCATGCATACTTAGTGATCACGTTGCATTGCCCTACTGTTACATGTTATGCGAAAACGTAACTATGCATAAGGTTAAGCAAGGTGAGAGCATAAATGATAAATAGCACATAAGTGTTTGTCGTAGTATCCAGCATGTACATGACCATCAAAGCATTAAACAATAGCACTTCTGCCATTAATCGTCCTGTTTGGAACATGAAAAGAAAATAGCATGGGAAGGAGTAATAGTTACGTTGAGTTGCCTTCAATGTTTCATATAAGAAATACATTCCCTTAAATGTTATGTAGCCAGGTCCCCCTTGTCATACTGACCCCCCTCCTTCCTCTGTGCAGGGCCTGCCGAGGACGAGGGAGTGAGGGGGCAGGTGCGCGAGCCGCGCGTTACCTAGAGTTGCGGCCGGTTGCCGGGGACGCGATCTGGCCGGTTGCCGGGGACGCGATCGGGCCATTGTTAAGGCCGCGGTCGCGTTGCTGCGGTCCCGGCGGCTCGCGGAGCAGGGCGCAGCCATTGTTAGGTGCGTTGCGCATGCGCAGGGGCTAGGAGCGCCGGGAGGACTCCAGGGAGATCGCGCATGCGCAAGAGGGAGCAAAGAAAGCCCTAGCCTACCAGGGAAGGCTTCAGGCAGGGACTACGAGTCCCAGGAGCCTCGGACCACCCCACGTGATGCCAGGGAGCCAATAGGGCTTAGGATCTTCAGGCAGGCAAGTGGATACAATTCGCGGGGTTTTTGGCAGACAGACAGTTGGTGACCGGAGCAGCTAGGGGAAGGAGGTAAGGTGCAGGAGTCAGTGACTCCCTGCACTAGGCCAGCATTCCCCTAGGCCCCAGATAGCCCTGAGTCACAGTAGCTGTGTGTTGTAGGGACAGGCCCTAGGTTAGGGAATCTGCCCCATTATCTATTTGTTAGTTAGGGTACAGCGAACCTTGCGGTCCCTACTGAGAGACTTGGGCTCAAGTCTCGGTCGTTTAAGAAAGCGGGACTATCTCCAAGGAGGATCCTGGATATCGTGGAGGAGCGCGTCTGACCCTTTGCGAAGTTGTTGCTGATCCGAGCACCGGAGTGCTCGGCAGGTACTATACGTATACAAGTGCACCAAGGGCCCTTAGTATAATAGTGACTGCGCAGTCACACATTCTTTCGCCTAGAGTGCGGGACATGGTGTGGGGTACTGGACATGGGGTGGAATCATCCGGTGAAGGGTTGATAAAGTGTTAGCGTCCGCCGTGGCGCATAAAGTGTTAGCGTCCGCCGTGGCGCGCAAGTTAGCGTTAGCGTTGTGAGAAACGCAGTGGTTAGTGTCTCCTCTAGGGAGGGACACCCGTTATTCAGTGTGATAATATATGTGTTGTATGCTGCTCACAAGTAAAGGTATTTGTTATCTCACATATCGTGTATATGGTTATTTATATGTGTCCTGCGAGGACCAATTCCTGCTTTGCTAGGAACCATCGCAGGTGGAGGCGTTGCACCAAGTACAAGAGTACTACTAGTCTTAATATATTGCCCCAGGTTCCCCGTGGCGGAAGCTCAGCCCTCCTGTGCGCCAACAGGTAAAGCACCACGCCCTGGTAACATTGTATGTCCTTTGCACCCACACTATAATCTGTGATTGGGTGGGGGAATACCCGTTACAGTTACTTGAGGGCATTAATGATACATTACTTTGTTTTCCTTTCAATGTGTCTAAAAGTTAAACACCATTGTAGATATTCTATTGGCTTAACTTCACGCAACGGCTAATGATGGAATGTGCTATACTAACTGTCATTGTAATTCAATGTGTCTACAGTGGAATTGTGTAATGATTTCATTATTTATTGCAACGGATGTACAGAGTACAGGTAATGTACCCGAAATTATTCATTCTCCGTGCGTATCGTCCATCGATAGTCCGCAGATAACCCATAGACAACCTGGAATTGGTAATCGTGACCCTGTGCACCAGGAGCAATTGGCATCTACAGTATACACAAGGCAGAGGAACGCTTACTGCAAAGCCAGGTTGAACGGCATGAGCAGTTGATGGGGGTGCAGGAGATGATGCTCAAAGAAATGAGACATTAAACAAATTTTGAAAAAGAATGCAGTAGAATTATTCATCCATAATAAGTTTATGGAAGCAATAGCGAACAGCTCAGCTAAACAGAATGAGCTGCACAGCTCTGCACGGGCATCAGCATGTTTGACAGCAACCTATGTAAGAACATTAGAGGAGCTGATTTTTCACCTCAAAAAAGTCCTGTTCAACCAGTAGAACTTGCGACACCACCACAAATGACTTTTTTGCCAACATCACTACAGGAATCGTGTGCAGTGCAAAACCTCGATTTTTATACAGTTCAACAACAGCTTTCGAGTCCAGTGCCAGAAATGGAATTGTGTGGACCGGAAAATATTGAATATGGTCTTGCAGATGCCAAGTGTTGCTATACAATGTAGAAATAATTTCTTCAAGATAGAAAAAATGTTATTCTGCTTGAGTACAAAAGTGACGTAGACAAAGAGAATATAACCTTTGTATAATGCCAGAGCAGGCTCAGAAAGAGAACATAACCGAACATGAGACCATAACTGATAGTCGAGACTGATCTGGCATAATACTGTAATTAAGCAAATACAGTAGAAGAGAATGCAGCGCACCACGATCCAAAGAGAAGAACAGGTCTGGCCAAAAAACAATCTTTATTGAAGAGTCATAAAAACAAGGGATGCAGCCCTTCTACGCGTTTCGTGTCTAGCACTTTATCAAGAAGTGCTTTCACACGATATACAGAACATTTAAATAGCAATGGCTGCCAAATCTCGCGATACCTGTGACGTCACAGCTCAACCGCGGCCAATGAAAACTTACCATCTAGCGCATGCGCTCTGAGGCCCAGCGTGGGGGAGTGACTGGCCATAATGCAGTCCTCACATCCACTCATAGGGAACGCCCATAGGGGAGTGCCCCAAAGAGAGGGATGGACACTGACAATGGCTGTATACACCCCCACCCCGCCTCCATGTGCATGCGCGAGATAATGGAGGTGCAATAAGAAATAGGGCATCACAATATCTCAAATACATGAAAAAAATGAACAAATGTAAATTAATCCTACCACAGCGCATGTGTCCCCCGTCTGACATGGGGGAGTGACCATCCATATGTCAGCCCACACATCATCCTTGAAGGGACGCCCAACAGGAGAGTGATAAAATCTGACACAGGGTGCATGATCCCTCATTCCTACGGTATACACCTGCGCTGGAATGCAATATAAATAAAAGTATATAGATTAAAGTAAATCAAATAAGCAAGTAAATCAAAAGGTCTAATAGAGAGCCTCTATGAGCTGTTCAATCAACTTAGATCGTAGTTAAGTTGACCTCTAATACTGTAATTGGTTTGTGAGAATGGCAAGCATATCTGATACCTAACTAACTCTGCTTATTTCATTTTTTTTGTGCTATATACAATAAAATATAGTTATCATTTTATACAACTCTGGGCGTGCTTTTTCTATATAATGTTTTCACTATACCCTGCAATAAGGGTGTGAGACTGCTTCCACAAATATAATATCACAATATATGCTTCTTATTTAGTGTAAGGATATAATATATCGTGAGACATTATTTAGAGGAAAAGTGTGGAACCCCGCAGCAAACCTGGGAGGACCAAAGAAATCTTAAACCAACGATTATTAAGTCTTTAAAACCATCTTGAGAAGGAGTAACTATACTTAAAGGACTTTTATTTAGAATACAGATATAAATCTGGTTGAATTTAAAGAAAACACGTGAACGCTTGACAGTTATTATATTTTATTTTGTGTAATTCTATCTGCATTTGCTCAAAATTGGGTTTATGTAGAACATTTATACAGCTTTATAAAAATGTCCTTTATGATTGTCAGAACCCACCCTGATTCAGATCACATATACATGTTCAGTTACATAAAATTTTATGCGCCAGAGTTTTTCTTCTCATTATACAGTACATACTTAGATCATTAGCAATATTTCAACCTATTGTAACGTAATAATTGATAATAATTGAGTAAACTATAGGTCCCTTTCTTGATAACTAGTCACCATGCTTTTGCGGATGTACTAAACAACAAATGGAAGCAAATTTTAAATATAAGTGGAACTCCACAAAGATCAAATACTTAGGAATCCAAATAACAAGGGAGTATAATACGCTATACAAACATAACTATCCACCATTATTTGAGAGGCTAAAAAAGGACCTCCAGAGCTGGAACGAATACCAGATATCTTGGTTAGGAAGAATAGCCACGATCAAAATGAATATCCTACCAAGGCTCCTGTATTAGACTCTTCCATAGATATTCCAATGCCGGAGCTTAAAAACATACAAACAGAACTTTCCAATTATCTGGCAAATAAAAGACCCGGGTAGCTAGATCTATTATGCTAGCCCCAAAGATTGCGGAGGCTTGGCAGTCCCGGATATCATTAAATATTTGGCGGCCCAACTCAAACAAGCAATAATGTGGAACAATGATCCAGCCACCAGTTGCTGGGTGGGACTTGAGTCTACCTATACAAGACCTCTCTCTCTCCCGGCTGCTATGTGGACCGAGAGGGGAGGAGAGACCTTCTTAGAAACATTAAAACTGGGAGCAATGAAATGTACATGGCGGATATGGTCTAGAAATAAAAATAAATATGGTCTGACAGCCAGTCCAACACTACTAACCCCTATATTCCATAACCCTGAATTCTCCCCAGGCTGGCTCCCACAGAGACTCAATAAATGTAAGATGTTAAAGCTGATGGTAGCTGACGACTTTGTAGATAACGGTATAATTCTACCACTCCAAGCGCTGGAGAAAAAACACCAAATCATAAATATACCAGTGTTTGGTTACCTCCAAATCAAGCACTACCTGCAATCAGTCTCCAAAGATTCGGCATTCAAAGATTTAACAAATTTTGAAAGACTGTGTAGGAAAGGATACTATTGTAAAGGGCTGATTTCTGAGATATATCTGGGCCTGGCGCGATCAGCGGGTTGTTCCCAACATAGCTATATGATCAAATGGGCAGAAGATTTGAATACAGAGATCGATAGAGAAGACTGGCAGGACATTTGGGAGGTAGCTGCAAAAACGTCAATCTGTACCACTATCAAAGAGAATATTTATAAAATTCTATTTCATTGGTACCTAACCCCGAGCAGGCTGGCTAAGATCTTCCCCGGGTCCCCGGATTTGTGCTGGAGGGGATGCGGGCAAAAAGGAGATATGGTTCATATTTGGTGGAGTTGCCCAAAAATTCAGGTATTCTGGGTCATGATACAAACATTGATCAGAGAGTACTTAGGGGTGGAGGTTGAGGTGGAACCGCTGACCATGGTGCTGGCCAAACCAATAGATGAATTAGGAACGGCAGAAAGTAAGATGATCACTCATGTAATGACAGCTGCCCGCTGTGTTATTGCGGCTGCCTGGAAAAAGGTGAATGCGCCTTCTAGGCAGACTGTCTTACGGAGACTAAGGGAAATAAAGATGATGGAGCTCCTCACAGCACAGTTGAACCAGAAAACTGACAAATTTCACAAAATTTGGGAAATATGGCCAGAAAACTAGAGACCCCATAGAAATAAATACAGAAAGACCAGACAAATGGGCTCGTCCCCCCCTTCCACCCTTCTTTTTCACGTTCTTCTCTTTCCTTTGTTAAGGCCATGAGAGATGCTTACGGAAGCGGCTGCTTCCCTAACACAACCGGAAATTATAAGACAGACCACACTTATTCAAAAACAGTGTTATAGCAACTATTTTATTTCAGTAATGATGACGAACTGTTAATGCCCTTTGTTGTATGGACAAGTGACACTGTTAAAACATCACATGTATTCCAAGACTATATATTTGTTATGTCTCTCTAAAACAATAAAAAAAAATTGAAACAAAAAAAAAATTCGCCAAACACGTGGCGAGAACCTTTTATTCGCCACGTTTATATAAGGTGGTATTTCAGTAGCCCCGATGCGCAAGAACGCGCCATTCTGGGCCATTATATGGCGCGTTTCAGACCGCCAGCAAAAGTTGGCTAATAACTGCAGTTCGGCGCCGTTAAAATACTTATGTGAAATTACATAGACATTTTCAGGCTTTCAAAGTATTTCCAGTCATCGCGCTGGCCCCCTAAGTCCGTGTTTGTTCGTCAAAAGGTATGTACCTGCAATAACAAATGCTTGGTTTTCTTATATATTTCAGTGTCTTTGTTTTACCAATACATACTATTACTATTGATGGCAATGTTAAATATATGTTTTGCATTACATTCCAAGTGCACTATATCCGTGATTTACAAAGTATGGAGTTGATCCCCATGCAGATAACAGAGTTAATCAATGTGTTGAAGCTTTATTTGCGGCCCCAGTTTGACATTGTCAGCGGTACATGCCGTTGGCAATGAAGTTCATTCGTAAATAGTAAGACAATTCCATGGCTAAAGCGTTTGACGCAGCGTACATTTTAAATAGTGTATGTATATTGTCCTGTACATTGGGCAACATTTTTTACATTATGTATACACAGGTTTTTGTAATGGCATACTTTATGCATTTCAATGCGGTTGCCGTCTTCTTCAGGTACATGTACAATACAAGAAGAAATAGGCGTGTGAAGACTCGATTGCAAACATAATTCTCTTGTCTACTTTTTGCCTTACTATTTGTAAGTCAATGTAGAAGTGTTTAGTTAATTTTTACATATGCAGTTCCGCGCTTTACATACAGCAGTAGTTAATAATGAGCTGTATACTTATTGAAAATAATAATTATGTCACGAATGTACTTAGGTTTAGAAGGAATCGATGTAGTGCAAAACTTAGGTTACTGTGCTAAATATATGCATATTTTCTGTCTTTCAACAGTACCAGTAAACTTCACAATTACATTTCAGATGTTTGCACATCCCCATAATTAGTCGCATAAACCTTGTTTTGGAGATAGCATTGTGGTCTTTACACAGTACCTGTCTTGTTGCACGTTAAATCAACAACAACTATTGGTCTTACCCATATGTATATTTAAGGAACAGTGTGTACATGTATATTTTTTTATTGTTGTATATATATTTATATAACTATATATAAATATATATATATATATATATATATATATATATATATATATATATATATATATATAGACGCTGAGTGTTGAATGGTTGTTTGAAGAGCGTGGTTTCAGGGGAATTTCTTTCAGATTTGCATGCCACTTTTATGATGTCTGTGACGTAACATGTGGTCAATGAAGAAGAGTATGTATTCGCTGCACGTTGGTTGTCAAGTGAAATAAATGTTACAATTGGCTTTTAGTGGCGACATTTACTATTGTAATGATGCTGTGCTTTTGTGTGAAAGGGTAACATTCCCAAATTGCAGTATTTCTATGCCTCCATGCGTGTTGGGGCGTGGGTGGCAATGGGCCACAGGGGATACTACCGGCGATGTATGTCTCAAAGTGTATTATTGCGTGGGTTTGTACATATTTTCCTTCCCTTCGATAATATACCTGTTTCACGTTGAGGGACAGGCATACAACCGATCATGTTGTGAGATTGCAACGTGTGGTTTCGTATAGAACTCAAGATTTGTCTGTTGAGTCGCGAACATAAGCGTATGATGCTGTTAGTATGACAGTTAGCAGTTTATCTTGTTGTCCAGGTAACATGGAAGGCTAATGTTCCACGTGACAACACGTCCCGTACTGTTGTTGCAGGTTCAACGTAGCGTACTCTTTTGTTCCTTAATTTTGGGTGGCAACATGGTGTTGTAGTTTTTAAAGTGCATTGTTTGTTGAGAACATAAAAACATGTTTTATAATAGTTCGTGGCTCTGTTTTTAGACTAGAAGCGGCATTTCTAACGCAATCTGTATGCATGAAAAGTTTACTTATGCACGCTATGCTCATGACAGTGTCACTCTAAACTGGCGAAATGTTATTTCATTGAATAATTGTAACGAAGGAGTTTAACGCTGCTAAATCTGAAGTCGATAACCTGCTGTGCGTGCAATGGTGTTTTATATACAGTACATAATCGTTATTGTACACTGCAAAGCGATAGTGTCATTTGGATTTGCAACAGTTTGACACATTGCGGTATGTTAGTATTGGTTTTGACCAGCGAAACGGCTTTGTGTTTACGACAGTTTACACGCGGCCTAGACATCCATGACGTCATGCCCTATTGTTATGACACTTGTATACAGCTATTTTCTTCATGCACATTGTGACAGGGGCAAGCAGGGCATTGTGACAAATATGTTTATGTGCAACCCAGGCCGTAAAAGCGCCACTCACACGAAATCTTACAGCGTTTATGCATTATAAATGTGGCAGACACAAGCCTTTACCTATCTGTGGGGCAATAACAGCCCTATAATGAAAACGGCGTGTTCATTATGGATCTGTTGGAGATTATACTCCATGACAATTACTTTCTCTTTGAAGATAATTTCTACATCCAGATCCAGGGCACGGCTATGGGTTCGAACGTCGCACCCACATACGCCAATATTTTCATGTCTAAATTTGAGTCTGAGAATGTATATCATCACCAATCCTTTGTGAATTATGGGTGTATGTGGGTGCGCTTCATAGATTACGTGTTTTTAATTTGGCAGGGTGATGTGCCATCACTATCAAATTTTGTGTCTGATCTTAATATGGCCCACCCCACCATTGGGTTTACCTGTATACACGATCCAGTACAGATTAACTTTCTTGACACCACAATTAGTGTACACGATGGGAAATTAAGAGTCGGATTTGTTTTCCAAACCGACGGACAGAAATAACTTACTACACTTCTCTAGCTTCCATCCTCCTGGAACCATTGTATCACTGCCGTATAGTCAATTTCTGCGCGCAAAGCGTATAATAAGCAGTCCATCTAAAATAAAGGAGGGCATGGATAAGGTTCAGTCTAAGTTTTGCTCCAGAGGTTATCCTAGGGAGATATTGTCCAACCAACGTATAAAAGCTGAAAGCTGGACACCCACGGGACAGGTTGTTTGTGAAAAAAGGAAATACTCCATTCCATTTGTTTCAACTTTCAATACGAATAGTGGTCAGATTAAAAATATCATACAACGACATTGGTCTCTGCTGAGCAGTGACCCAATGTTGGCTCCTGCACTATCTGAACTTCCATTATTTTCGTACAAAAGAGGAAAGAATCTTCGGGATCGCCTAGTTAGGGCAGACCTTGGGGGGACAACCACTAAACAAATATTTCTGGGCACCCCGAAAATGGGTTGCTACAGATGCTGTAGCTGTACCCATTGCAATAATATTGTGGAGGGTCCCTCTTTCCAAAACCCTGTCTCTGGTAAAATTTATAAAATTAGAGACTTCTATACATGCCTTTCAAAGGACGTCATATATTTGATCAAATGTCCATGCGGCAAGGGCTATGTGGGTGAGACCACCCAGAGGGTGAAGGACAGGATTGGACAGCATAAGGCGGCTATACGCAGATGTGACCCTGAAGCACCGGTAGAACATCATTTCACACAAGCTGGGCATACTGTGAGTCAACTGCGGTACCAGGTAATAGACGGCATTAAAATGGGGCGACGTGGAGGCAATCTACATAAGATGTTGTTACAGAGAGAATCAAAATGGATAAGAACCCTTGGCACTATGACCCCATCGGGCATGAACAAAGAACTAAATATGGGTTGCTACCTCTGAACCAAAGTGCCCCTTGCCGTCTCTTCCACAGTTGCCACAGAGTGTCTCTCTGGCTCCATGGTCTTGTGATACCTGGTACCCTTTACTAGTGTCTCTAGTGCCCCCTTTCATTGGGGTATGTGTCTGTGGTGTTGGGTACCTGCGTCCTGCCGCCTGTGCGGATTGATCCAACTTTCGCCCGTGGTAGGTGTCCCCCACCGCTGGCCTGACACCCTGGTTCTATATAGTTCCTTTATAATCTTGTCCTATGTTTAGGGTCCCCAATTACCCACCAGGTCATGTTTTCATAGATTTAATGATCATTATTTGTGTATATAGTAGCCTCTTTATACATTATTTTTTCTGTGTTCAGTTCTTTTCATACATTGCTTAGCTTATGAGAAGACCAAATAATACTCTGCTTTTAATATGGTATGTTTTTATTTTCACCAATTTTAGGTAGCCCTCTGAGGGAAATCCTGTGAGGGTAATCCTGTGGAGGTCCTACTATAGCTAATTAGCCACACATCTAAATATGGTTTGGGATCGTACTGCATGCTGCCAGACTCCTATACTGCCACATATCAAAAGATTTGTTTCTTCAAGCTCCAGAGGACAGGTATGGCGTCAGTGAAGTCCCGTGGTTACCATGGTAACCCGATCTGTTTACATTTACAAGGAGGAAAGAGAGAGTGATACAGAGCCATGGACACTACCACCTGCATGCTATCAGGCTGATTGGAGCAATGCGCACAGCACAGGACGTCAGGATTCCTTAAGAAGCCTAATGGACTGCACATTCACTGCAAACACCCTCTAGAGTGAGGAGCAGGCTCGTGGTTCTTGTGTCCTATTAACTAAGGACTGTCTGGTTTGCATTACTCCTGATTTGCCTCCTCTCTTTGCTGTTCTCTGGTGTTCTCAATTGTTGCTAGTTCACTAATACATTGTAGCTGATATCTATACAAGAGTTAAACTGTGGATTTATTTTGCCAATTAGTTTAGGGATATTGTATGTGTACTTAATTAGAATATTACTTAGAATTTGTGGAGGGTCTTCTATTGTTTTTACTTAGGGTCAGTTTTGTTGTTGTGGGTTCTGGGGATAGGGAAGTACCCTTTTGTCCCCTTGGGACTGAGGGGAATGGGCCTAACGAAGGGACAAGTCCCGAAACGTTGCCCCCTTATACTCCCCGTTGTGACCCACTTTTTTTGTTTTCTTTGTTCCCCTTCCACCATTCACCTCACCTTCCCTTCGTTGTCCCATCCTACTTTTCCTTTATCCCTTATCCTCCTGTATATCCCACGTATGGCCCTACCTATATGTTATCTGTTGTCCTAGTGTGCCATTGTCAGTTGTTTGACTTATTTGTGCACTGATTAAATTTTCAAATTGGTTATATACCAGTAACTTTGTATCTATTATTAGGGTGTGCTGGATTTTCTTCAGTACTTTATTGTGTTTGAGAGGGATTGGGCCCTCTCTAGTCCGTGGCACCCCGCTTTGTGTATATTTATCTATTTTGTGTGAGTGCTGTCTATTACTTTTGTCTATACTATAATGAAAACGAGCATATGCATTCCCTCGTACATGTTATGTTGCTGTCTGGTTGAAGGTTACACAACATAACATTGGGTGTGTACAGACAACATGGTTGTGCTGCTGTATGAGTTTAAAACTTCTCTTCCTGTCGCTAAGATTTTTACAAATCACAGACCCTTTACATAATTTGGTTAAACTTGCCCTGTATGCATTGGTTATTGTCATTGCTTTCTCAAATGTTCATTGGAAATTAACAGCAGTACATAATTGCACACCTTTGCAGCCTTACACACACCTGAATTAATCACTTGCTGATAGCAAACCATTTCACTGTGAGCACAGCACAGCATAGGTATGGCGGATGCGCAACTGGAGCTCATACATTTTTGCTTTGCTAAAAGAAGATTTATTATTCAACATTTACACAGGCCAGGACAGCTTCAGGACATACAAAATGACGGGCCCGACGAGAGGTTGGAGGAGGGGATACAGGAGATACGGCAGGACAGGGTGGAGGACAGAGTGGAGGACAAGAGACAGGGAATAGTAGAATATAGGGCAGAGGGCAATATTGACTTCCAACGTCAAATTATTGCGAGACAACAACAAATTAGGATACGGGAGAGAAGGCGTAGAGTACCTAGACTACGTATGATACGTGAACGTACATTACTGGAGGGCCTAACAGAAGATGAAATTTGTACAAGATATCGCCTAAGTTCTGTTGCATTGCTACATTTATATTCTGAATTGCAGGAAGATTTAGATAGGCCTACAGAGAAGAAAGGCCATGCAATTCCTGGAATAGCACTAATGCTAAGTAGTATTCATTTTTTAGCATCCGGATCATTTCAGAGTACCGTTGGAATTGTTGGTGGACTATCTCAATCAGCATTTTCAAGAGGCCTTGACATTTTTCTACGTGCTATCACTAAACTGTCTCGCAAATACATCCATTTCCCCACTGACAATGCTCAGTGGGTGGAAGTTAAAAATGTATTTTATGTTGTGGCAGGGCTGCCATGTGGCATGGGTGCAATAGATTGCACCCATGTCGCTTTAGTACCACCATCTTCGGAGGAGTATGTCTATAGGAATAGAAAACATTTTCATTCCATAAATGTACAGGCAGTATGTGACTCCACTATGAAAATAATGAGTGTTGTGGCGAAGTACCCTGGTTCAACGCACGACTCGTCAATTCTCAGTTTTCCATGCTTTTAACACTGGATATTACGAAAACGGATGGCTAATTGGTAAGTGTATATGTATGTTCATGGCCTATGAACAGAAGCTGAGTTTCATGTGTGCAAGCATGTGAACATATAACTTTCTTGCATGTGTTACCGTGCTGACAGCACATGTTTACTGTGTTTTCTTTTTTGTCTTTTTATTTCCTATTTTTAAAGGAGACTCAGGATATGCCTTACAGACTTGGCTATTAACACCTGTAGCAAGACCAGTTACATTGGCGGAGCAGAGGTACAATGTAGCACACATTGCAACTAGGTGCATCATTGAAAGAACTTTTGGATTGCTTAAAAGCAGATTCAGGTGCCTCGACAAATCAGGGGTGCCTTGCTATACAAACGGTAGAAGGTTGCATCGATAGTTGTGGCTTGTTGTATTTTGCACAATATAGCCTTGGCTCACAATGTACGCTGCAATGTACCTAACATAATGGATGAGGAACCATTTGCAAATGATGTTGTGCCTCACGAGCAAGCACCCAATGCAGTTGCAACGAGAAGACATGTAATAGTTAACTATTTTTCTGGTAAGCAAAGTAATCGTTATACATGTTTTGTAAACGCTGTGCATCATAACTCCCTGTGATAACAGGTTACATTTTAAATTACATAGGTTGAAGGTTGATGATACCATGTGCTGACCATCTATAACATTGAACACGGTAAGTGGATGTGTTGACTGTACTGTTCATGAATGTTAAGCATATTATATTTACACACAAAATGTTACTAACACATATCTATCTCCTTTTGAGAACGCTATGCTGTATACATGTCCCTTTCAGTTCTATCCTGCATGTATAACTCTTGTCCCGTTATGTGCTACACTGTTCTAATCATCATTGTACATAGATGTGTATAATGATATGAAAAATTTCATTGGACATAATGAGCACAGTTCAATAGGTTCAGTGCAGATAAGCCAAGAAATAGTATAAGCATGAACTATGTGTATTACAACACTTTCGTCTTTCTGTTACAAAGTTAATATACATGGAGTAATGGAATTAATATGTTGTGTTATAGTAGTTACAAAATGTCAATAATACATTCATATGCAGACAATACAGGGTATGTGTACAGTACAGCACATACTATGCAATGGTTGTGTGAGAATGAATAATCCCACATTACTGTGGCATGCTCATATATACTTTTACAGACACAGTGAACGTAAGTAGCGGGTAACATGTACGGTTACACCTCTGTTGACATACTTAGAATGTGGGTTACTCAATACAGTAGTTCAACATTGTTAGCAATGCTGGGCTGTGCTTTGGCCAAACAACTTATTGTTAAACATGCATAGAGGTTTTTTTTTAGACTACACTCACAGTGTACAGTCTGTAGCGTTAACTGCCATTATACTAATGTCATGCACAATAATACCACATGAAATGTTCACATTATTAATCGAAGCTACTGTCACTGCACAGATAAAGCAGTGCTTGGCTACGTGCACCTCACTACACTCAAGCAGTGGGGTCAAGTTAATTGAAGATTGCAATGTTACCGTGAAGAGCCATGACATTGAAATAACATTCCATTCGACAAAACTAAGTTCATCTTGGGTTGAGGGCAAAAGTTAACAGTGATGGATTAATGGAGGTCTGTAACTAGAAAAACATTAGTTTTTGTTTTTAGTTGCACTTGTTATGCGAGTCAGTTTGGAAGTAATAGAACGCATTTTTCGTTTAAGTCTTGCTGAGTTACAGCCTGCCGTTCCATTTCTGTGTCTCTCTGTTCACAGATGCAATAACATAACTGCGAAGATGCAAGGCAGCATTTCGGAAGATGATTGCGCCGAAAGTGCATGTTCCCACGTTTGACAACGTCATTTTGAACAACAGTATTATTACATGTTTACACAAATTAAATAATTTTAATGTGTGTAATGAAAAAAAATATACCATAAAAGTAGTATAATTGAAGTGTTTATGTTCTCTCGCTGTGTAATGGTTGCACATATGCACATCACAACAAACACTCAGAGGCGTATGCAGAGACGTACGAGAATGCAAATTGCGCCATGTTTTGGCCAAAATAGTCGGCAGAAAAACTTTTCCTGCCGAGAACATGGCGAGATTCCTAAAATCCGCCAGAACTGTTTTCGTGACATTAAAATTCGCCAAACACGTGGCGAGAACCTTTTATTCGCCATGTTTATATAAGGTGGTATTTCAGTAGCCCCGATGCGCAAGAACGCGCCATTCTGGGCCATTATATGGCGCGTTTCAGACCGCCAGCAAAAGTTGGCTAATAACTGCAGTTCGGCGCCGTTAAAATACTGATGTGAAATTACATAGACATTTTCAGGCTGTCAAAGTATTTCCAGTCATCGCGCTGGCCACCTAAGTCCGTGTTTGTTCGTCAAAAGGTATGTACCTGCAATAACAAATGTTTGATTTTCTTATATATTTCAGTGTCTTTGTTTTACCAATACATACTATTACTATTGATGGCAATGTTAAATATATGTTTTGCATTACATCCCAAGTGCACTATATCTGTGATTTACAAAGTATGGAGTTGATCCCCATGCAGATAACAGAGTTAATCAATGTGTTGAAGCTTTATTTGCGGCCCCAGGTTGACATTTTCAGCGGTACATGCCGTTGGCAATGAAGTTCATTCGTAAATAGTAAGACAATTCCATGGCTAAAGCGTTGGTTTAGTAACCCTGTATTTGGAAGGGACTAATAGTGTTGCATCATATAACGTGCTCGTCTGATACATATGTATTGAGTTGCATAGCATGGTATTTGTGTATGTTTTGCTCTGAATAACGTCATTCATTGGCCATGTTATAGTGTAATGGTCAATTACTAGATTTTTTTGGGATTATCAATTGTCGCCTTTCTAAACGACTGCACCAAATTTACTACAATATCTTATTGCTCAGACATTAACATATGGCATTGGTTTTGTAGAAGATTACAACCAGTTACACACTGACTAGTGCTTTGTTTTGATGGTCACATGGATACTTGCGGCTGTTTCATTACATGTACTTAAGGACTGTTGCCATTGTGCTTTTTTATACATTGATTTGCGTAATTATGTGTTGAACTGTTCATTAACTATTTATATTAGTACATGTGTACAGATAAGTTTAAACATTTATTATCATAATGATGTGTGTGTGTCAATTACTAATTAAATCCATGTGCACACGTGTATATATGTTCATACCTACATAGCAGTGACAAAACAGGGACAAGTGTTTATATCTATTCAATATTGTACAGTATCTATCTTGATATCTTTGTACAGACACATACACATGTTATGCCATATATATACTTGTATACAAATATTGGCATACATACATATATACATATGTAGCCCCCTGTAAACAGCACAGGCTATACCTATCTTCCTAAAGTCCTGTTAAGATCAGGCACCAGTAATCATCCTGGGTTTTCCCCCTTTGTAGCCCTATCCTGAACGATAGACACAGGCCTGGACTCTGGTGCAGGCGTGAGCACGAGTGGAGGTCCTGTTGATATCACGAGGGGCGGGGCTAGCTCTATATTTAGCAGCCAATTCCGGTGAGTAGTGGTTCTTCTTCGTGCGAGAGTTGTTCTTCTTCGTGCGAGAGTAGCTCTCTTCGTTCGAGAGTAGTCGGTTAGTTATGCCGGGAGTATGCAGTGCAGCTAACAGGCCATGAGTCAAGAGATCCTGCGGATCGGACCGAGGATAAGTGGAGAGTACTACAGTTTCCCCTGCGCAGAGTGCAGGCGAAAGGAGAGTGTACAGAATCAGCGTCTTTTAAGTAGAGCTGATAGAGTTATAGACTTGGTGGACCAATGCCCTCACCCCGCTGCCAGGGGTGATGGGGAGAAACCAAGACCCACCGCGAGGCTAACCTCGGGAGTGGGCCACGGGGTATTGAAGCCCTAGCTCAGACCATCCTGCCGGAAGAGTGACTTGGAGGGAAGGAGAGGAGGAATTATCTGGGCGAAGGCGAGTGGCGTATAACCTGTCCTGGCTATTGTTTTGCGGCTGTTGGAAGCCTTATCGTTGGGATATTGTTGCATTGTCAAATAAAGGGTCTATTCCTCATCCATAAAGACTGTGTGTGACTTGGAAAGTACTACCCTGGGACCCAAGGGGTTGTTCTATACTGGTCCTGTCCCATATTCCTGGGAGTATAGAAGATGGAGGCGCTGTACCACTAAGAGATCATGGAGGCTACCACCCCAGAAGCCCGGCCCTGGCTCCCCCACATCGCGGGAAGCTCAGGCCCTCCTGTTCCTCACAGGTACGCACAACACCGCATGTAACCTACCCTCATGCACCCAAGACACCACCGTAGAGTCTGGGGGGGGGAGGGGGAAGCAGGGTTACACATATATATATATGTTTATATTATGTAGAATACATATATCTAACGTGATACACATCGAGATAATAGAATAGACTGGGAAACACATTGAAATTAAAAACAACAATCCACAGGGCAGATGGATGCTCCAATGACGCTAATGGGTACAGTGTCTATGCACCCACTGATCCCCGCATCCGTTCACAACCGCGAAGGTAATGAATGCTGACAGGGCCATAATTAATAGTAATGCTTGTATTGAGTTACACTGTGCGGCAACGTAATTAACATATATGAACACATGGCACGGGTTCATTAGTCTGCAATGCTGATTACACAAAAGTTGCTTGTGATAACTGAGATTTATGTTCTGACAATACTGTGTATTGCAAATATTGCTCACGCAGACAACAAAGATCATGTAACAACTTGTACATTCACCACCATGTAGCATCACATTTGGCATGTCATATTCCGAGTTCAGCATGCATAAGGAGAAATTGATTATGTGTTCAGCACACGTGACCATGCCACTGCTAACAAGCCAATACAAACGATACATACTGATGACGCTCGGTTAACGACACTGTATTTGTCAGTACAGCACACCAGGACTAATTAAGGATTGATTACTGCACGTGTTTCACTGCTTAGTACACGATTGACATGGAGGGTGAAGACATTGCTCTCATGCAATTTTTGCTGCTAAGGATGTTATTGCCTTTTAACGAAAGGCAGGGGAGAGATTATAACATGGAGGAAAGGGTTCCTGACAGGGAGGACGAGGCGGAGGAGGCTAGGAGACATGCGAGACAGCATGGAAGGGGGGTGAAATGTTACAACAGATAGGTGAGGAGATGGAAGTGAGGGAGTTACAGCCTAGAATACCCAGGTTACGTTTAATACGGCTACGAACCTATTTGGAGGGGCTGACAGAAGAAGAAATAGTAGTACGGTACAGACTGTCTTCTGCAGCAATTGTTAATTTGTACGCTGACTTAAGCACTGATTTAGAATCACCTACAGAGAGGGCACATGCCATACCGGGCATGGTGAAAATTTTGTCCTCTATACATTTTCTCTCGTCCGTATCTTTCCAAACCACTGTAGGAGTTGTCGGGGGAATATCCCAATCTTCATTCTCCCGTTCCCTTAACCAGTTTCTAACAGCACTGTGCCGACAAGCTCGCAAACACATCAACTTTCCACGAGAGGAGACCCAGTGGATTGAGCTGCGAAATGGATTTTACGCCATAGCCGGCATGCCATCTGTTCTGAGCTTTGAGCCCTCCAAGTCTACAGGAGCATGTTTTTCGCAACCGAAAACACTTTCACTCCCTCAATGTTCAAGTGGTGTGTGATTCCAGGATGCGCATAATGAATGTCGTGGCTAAATTCCCTGGATCTTCCCATGACTCTTCAATACTGCGTAATTCCTCTGTCTATCACGGTTTCGAGGATGGATATTTCCCGCATGGTTGGCTATTGGGTAAGTGTTTCACTGTACATAAAGCAGACATATGTAATTGTATTTATTGTTATGTGTGTTTCATTGAACTGCGTTTGATTGTTAATAGGAATATAGCAGAGATACTAATGCTTGCACTGTGTTTTCTTTTGTTAACAGGTGACTACGGTTACGGATTGCACCCTTGGCTGTTGACCCCTGTGCCTAACCCTACAACACTTGGCGAGGAGAGATACAATTCTGCACATATTTCCACTCGTGGAGTAATAGAGAGAACATTTGGCTTACTGAAAGCAGATTTAGGTGCTTGGACAAATCCGGAGGCTCCTTGCAGTACACTCCCAGAAAGGTGTCACAAATCATTATATGTTGCTGTATCCTGCACAACATTGCGGTTAGGTATAATGTGCGTTGCAACTTCCCTGAACATGTAACGGATGAAGCACTGGGTCCTGATGCTGTTGAAGACAATCCAACAGCAAGTGGGTCACAGACACGAAGGCATGTTATAGAGACATATTTCACAGGTACGCAAGGTGAAAATTATTTCATTTATTGAACTTGTTATCATGTATTGTCTTGTTTTCTAATTTTATTTATTTTCTCCCTGTAGGATAAGGACTGTGGACTACATGGTTATTGAGCGTGACACGAGTCTTCTGGTATGTACACGTCTGCAGCAAATACATATGCATGTTCACTTGTTCTCGCTACATATACCTGGGCGTCCGCAGGGGGGGGGGCCCCCCCCATGCGGACGACCATGCTACAATAAGTGAAAATCTTCGGTGAAATGTCAAATCTAGAAGCTGTCATACTATGGGAGGAATGGTTCATTGGATGTGAACTTAAGTAAATATAAATCAAAGAAAAAGTGTGTACCATGCAACCCAATGTTAATGCAAAGTGCCACATTATTGACAAATAATTGGGACGTGACTTGGTAAAAAAAATCAGCCTATGTATCACTTAGCAGCTGCATCTAGCTTTGCCTGCGTATATAAACTAATGGAAAACTTAGAGCCTTAATATTGTTACAGTAATTGAGTTTTCTCGTGGTAAAAGTACAGTCTGCTGCTTTTAAGATAAATCTTGGGTCCAATGGGACTATAAAAGTAAATAGGAATGACTATAAACACATAGAATATACTGTATAATGGTTTTAATGCAAATTGTTTACATTATTCAGAATGTATAATGCCCGATAGTGACATGCGGCCAGGCATGCGTGCAGCAGGGAGGACTGGGGCCGCAGCCTTAAAAATATCCATTAAACAAAAAGTATATACAGTATTTAAAAAAAAAAATTAAAAATCAGAAGAATCTGTAACATAGAGAGGATCATGTTTTTTTCTGTGTGTTGTGGCTCATCCAGACAGAATGTGAATAGCCATCTCATGTACAGTAGTATTGCATTAACTCCCCATCCGGCACCCAGGCTCTCCCTCTGGCCCTCCCTGCTGCACCCCGGCACCCCTAATCACTCTCACCGTGAGAGATGGGAGATGCAAGTGGGGGAGAGATGGGAGATGCAGGGGGGGAGAGATGGGAGATGCAGAGGGGGGAGAGATGGGAGATGCAGAGGGGGCAGGTGGACCACGCTGTTTCCGTCATGTGTGGATTAATCAATATTCATCGTGGCTTAGCTACTCTCCACAACTGAAAGGTGCGATTTGCAAGTATTACACTGTTATTCCACAGCCAGTTCATCATGGGACACAAGGAGCATTCATAACTACGCCTTTCACTAAATATAAAGACTTCCATGAAAGTGCACGCAACCATGTTTCATCGTCTTGGCATAAAAACGCACAAGTTGCTGCAACTCACTTTTTGGCGATCAGAAAGAAACCGGAAACAAGTATTGTTTGCCAAATAGATAGCACTGTGAAAAGGCAAGTTGCAGAAAATCGGAAAATGTTGTTTCCAATTTTGTCCACTATCTTATTTTGTGGCACACATGACATTGCTTTACGTGGGGAAAAAAGTACAACCGGAAACATGCAAAGTCTGTACCAATTTCGCATTGAAGCAGGAGATGTGATCCTGAAGAACCATCTGGAAAATGCACCAGTTAATGCACGTTATACATCAGTTCGAGTTGAAAATGAATTGATTAAATGATGTGAAGAAACAATAAGAGAAGATCTAGTATCCTTAGTCAATATGTCAAATGGATTTTCAATCATTGCTGATGAAAGTGCTGACATATCCGGAAAAGAACAGATGTCACTTGGAGTACGTTTTGTAGACACAAGTAGCTCCGTAGCTGTCATCAGAGAAGAATTCCTTGGATTTGCAACCTTAAAAGAAATGGATGCTATACCAATTGCAAATATGATTATGGATACATGTTCTAAATTTGGATTAAACCTAAATTTGGATTAAACTTAGAAAAACTCCATGGCCAAGGATATGATGGATGCTCTACAATGGCAGGAAAGGAAGGAGCAAGCAATTCTCATTGCTCTCACATTACCAGTGACCACTTGTACACTGGAAAGGTCTTTCAGCACAATGAGAAGGGTGAAAACCTGGTTGAGGTGGAAAGGTCTTTCAGCACAATGAGAAGGGTGAAAACCTGGTTGAGGTCGACAATGGCTAATGATCGCTTATCGGGTTTGTGCATGATGAGCATACATCGAGCAAAGGGTTTGTGCATGATGAGCATACATCGAGCAAAAATTGATGGAAACAGACAACAGCTGATTGAAAAAGTAATTGATAAATTTGCACAAGTCCACAGACGTTTACAGTTCCTTTTTCGAGATCACAAACCACAGTGAACAAAAACTGTGTAAAACTACTCATTGAAAAATGTGATTGTTAAAGCTGCAGTTCAGTCAAAATCCTGCATGTGTGTTTTTTTTAAATCAGCTCTGCAGTAAGAAAAAACAGTTGTAGCATTTTCTGTTTAAAAAAAAACAACTTTGAAAGACCAATTTTCTTGTATTCTATTTTAACTAGCATTTTTGTTCCTATAGCAACCATTTACTAAGGCACTGCCCCTTCATGTCCTGTCACAAGCCCTGGCACACCTCTTTGTTGTGAGCCCTGCCCTCCCTCTTTCTAAACGTGCAGGAGTGTCTTGTTTGTTCCTACTCACATGAATATCCATGAGCTTCCACTGAGTCACAGAAACAGAATAAATACATTCCCCAGATTTAAAGATTTTAGCAAAACTTCGCCGATCAATAGACGGAGAACGAATTGACCGGCAGCTAAGCAGTTCTTTGTGTAGGTAGAGATTGCCCACATGTAACTATTGAAGTAAAAAAAAAAAATGTAAAAAAAAAAAATACCGGGAGACTGAACTGCAGCTTTAAATTTGAGCAAGAGTGTAGATGTTTCCAGTTCCTAACCTGCAACAGTTATCCAGTTTACATTTATGTGTTTTATTTTCTAATTTGGATGAGAACAGTTGTTATTTTATTTAAGTTAATATATTTTATTCTATTTATTTTAATATATTTAAGTTAATATATTTCCAAAATAAAAACATTTGTCAACAATTTTTTGATTGTCATTCGTTTGTGCACGTTAACACCAAAATGCAGATCCTACTTTTTTTTTTTCAAAAGTTCGATTATAGTGCCTTGAGCATGTGTGTATGAATAATGTGGTGCAACTGCATGCAATAGTGTTTTTTTAATATTTAATATTGCTTTATTAACCTAGAAAAGAATGTGTACCAAGGAAGGCGCACTAAAGAATCCCCTTATAGGCGCACCGCAGACCTTTATAGTATAGACGGTCAGGGGTGGATGTAGTAAGTGGTGTAAACTTTAATAGACAACTGTGTAAATGTGTAATAAAAAGGTGTATACTGTAGTGCAATACCATACACTAAGCTAAAAGATAGACAGTGATGTCTATACAGCTCCGCCAAGCCCCTCACTGAGCTCTAGAATTCAGGTCTAAGTAGTAACGTAACTACATACAGTACCTGTTATTCTATAGGTCACATGCTCTGTGGTACAGGTAAGTATATGTGATCAGGTATTGAAATAGATATACTCAGTATGATCACTATTAGTAATATCCATAAGTTTCTACTGGAGGTGTACAGTAGATAATGAAGTATGTAATCAAGGTAATAGGTAATGAAACAGCTCTGTCCACAGACAGAGATAACAGACACCTAGGGCTGTGTAGTGATAGTACCGTTTGTTATAGAATCAGTGGGCAGAAACAGAGAATAATTCTCCAAAATCTGAAATATTGTATGATATTGATTCTAATAATGCCAGTAGACCGAGGTGTTGTTAAGTGATCCTGTAAAGGTATACTATCCTGTCATATATACATTCATAGATATATAAGTAGAGGTGCTCCTCAAATAGCTAGTACAGAGGGTAGTGTTGATGGTGTGCGGTAAGATAGGTACTCCTAAAATAGCTTTGTAGACAGGGTATTAGTAAACCAAAAATATCTTTTCCCTCGGTGACACAGAAAAAGTATTGACACTGTGTCTATACAGTATGCCCACGGAGTATGTTAGTTCGCGCATGCGTCGTGCGCAGTGCTCAGTGTGTCCCTGGGATGTTTATATGGATTTGAGCTGCGCATGCGCCGAAGCCGCGTACTGTCCTGTTAATTCTCCGCGGCTGGTGTAGAGGTAGGTGGCAAGCACATTAAGCACTGAGTATAATGTGCTAGGTTCAATGGTGGTATAGGATAAACGTATAATTAATCGTTATAGTTCAATGTTTAGATGCCAAGAGGCAACATGCCAAATAATGCTCGTGTAATCCGAGCTGCGCATGCTTCACAGACGGAGGTTTGAAAGCTCCAGTAGTACCCCAAGGGGAGCAGAGTGCGCATGCGCCCGGACGGGGCTATACTAATGGTGTACGATTTATATAGACAATAGTATGAGGGAGGGACACAGTACAAGATATATTGAGTTGGGTAAAATTATAACCACTTCGCAGTAGGGCTGTTAGCTGTAGCGATGTTATAGACGGTGGATCCCCTACACTCTGGGCGGAAGTTGATCAGCTGTTAGTAATGCATATGTAGCGCGAAATATTATGGTGATACGTGTACTTCAGCCAAAACAAGAGTGTAGATACAGCCCTGTGGAAGCGCTAACTGCATGAACAAAAGAAGTTGTAAGGATGGATGTAACCCTGAAAGTAAGTACTGCCCTGTGGCAGTACTGACACCTCTTTAATTGGGTGTAACAATTGAAAGCTGCTGAGTAGGAGAACTGGGCTTTCAGAGAGCTACTAGAGTTAGCTGGCAGCGTGAGTTAAAAAGTCGGCAAAAGACCCGATTTTTTTCATTCCACTAAATAACCTTAGCAACTCACCTACAATGGCAGGCTTTTTATCACGTACCATGGATTTCAATGATTGGGAGGCTGACTCGGAAAGTATTTTTTCCGTAAACCCTATGTCACGAGAAGAACCCACGGTGAATAATATCAAAACATACTTTCAAAATCTAGAATATTTGTATAAAAAACAATCACGCTTGTGGTGGGAAGTTTGCAGCCTCCAAAAATATCAGAAGAGCAAGATGATACCAAGGGGTTTGAGAGTTAATCTCTCTCCATCGTACCACAATTTACAAGAGTCATTCATTAAGAAATGGGATGACACTATAACAAAATGTTCTCACGACTTAATGATTCTCTTGGTGGACAATGAACTAGCTGAGCTAAAGAAGGTCAATATTGATATTAAAAAAAACAAAAAAGAAGCGGCTCAATGGAAGGATTCACCTAATTTTGAGAAGTATGAAAACATCTTACAGAAAACCACTGATCACTATGTTAAAGGAATTAAAGAAAGAAAGCGCATAAAATTTCTAAGAGATAGTGGGGACTATACGAAAGGCAAAATCTATAAACATCACTTTAAGGCTGAGAAAGCCAAAATGCAGGATCACAGTGACTCGTCCACTGACTGGGACATGTCAGAGACTGAGGATAACAGCGGTTACCAGAATAAGGTAACAACAAGATCTAAATCACACAAAGACAAATCTCCCGCCCAAGGGGACAGTCAAAATCCTCAACATTTTTTAGGCCAGGCCCAGGAGGGCACAGATTATGGCCCAGAAAGACAAGAAGAGGAGGGATTCTGGAGAGGAAGAGGAAGATGGTCAGGATACAAAAGGCAGAGGAAACGAAGATACTAAACACAGAAAGTACATGCAAAAACAAGTGTGAAATCATAAACCTCTCAGATACCACCCTTACAGAGGCCCAACTAAGCCTCCTTGAAAAAGGCCTATCCTACGTGCCCTCGAACAGATTTGACCTCTTTGAGGCTATAAAAGATATAAACCTCTTCGCTCGCAAAATGTTGTTGCATAAATTCTTCAAGAGACGAGGTAGAAATGCCTTACCCAATCTATATGAAGAATTTTTGCAAACACCGTCTATAACATCGCTACCGGGTATATGCCTTAGAGCGTCACGGGACCTCTACAATCGTCAACGCGGAGTGACGACCATTTTACCAGGGGGAGTGCAACGTATGGCTGTCTGGTGCTGTTATCCCGATCGAGATGAGACCGACCATCTTTTCTCTCTGGAGAGTATCCCTGAGGAAGAGGTTCAGAGAGGGTATAGGGCAGGGGTAGTCAAACCGCGGCTCGCGAGCCACTTGCGGCTCTTGGGGCACGTCTGTGCAGCTCTCCTCATGATTTGGATTTGCGATGCAGAAGCAAGCGCGTGGGCGGCGGCGGCCTTGAGCACGGCGCTTGGAGACTGGACGGTGGCCGGGTAGGTCCAATGGAGAAGAGAGCAGGAGCGGAGCCCACATACCTCCCCGCCCACACACCCCGGCAGAGACAGAAGTCTGCATCCTGCCTACTAATAAGGTAAGAACAGCAATTGTGGCCTGGGGGGGGGCTGGGGGTGGTGTTTGGGGGGATGATAAGATAGATGATCGGGGGCCAGTAGAGATGAGATGATGGGGGCCAGCCAGCCTGATGTGATGGGGGGGAATAATGATGGGGGGGCAGCCTGATGTGATAGGTCGGGGGGGGACTAATGATGGGGGGGCAGCCTGATGTGGTGGGGGGGGAATAATGATGGGGGGGCAGCCTGATGTGATGGGGGGGGGAATAATGATGGGGGGCAGCCTGATGTGATGAATACTGATGGGGGGGCAGCCTGATGTGATGGGGGAATAATGATGGGGGGCAGCCTGATGTGATGGGGGGAAATAATGATGGGGGGGCAGCCTGATGTGATGGGGGGGCAGCTTGATGTGATAGGGAGAATAATGATGGGGGGGGCAGCCTGATATGATGAGGGGAATAGTGATGGGGGGGCCAGCTGATGTGATGGATTGGAGGCAACATTTGATGGGGGGAATAATGATGGGGGGCAGCCTGATGTGATGGGGGGTGCTTGGGGGTATATTTTATATGTGTTGGCGAGGTGGGAGTATTTTTTATATGTACATTCATTTTGAATCCGCACCTCAACCAAGTTGTATTACAAGTTATAAGTCTGCTCATCACAGGTATTGTTGCCATTATAATTTTCTATATAAAAAATGCAAGCGTCTCATGCATGCTTTTAATATTTAAAAATATTACATTTATAATCATGTATTTATTATATTTAAAGAAAATGTTTTAGACGCCCTCCAACATGGCTACAAAAAAGAAACAAAGAAAAACAGAAGATGAACACCGTGAATTTCAAATGGAATGGACTGAGTCTTTCGCGTTTATCTCGAACTTAGGTGGCCTTCCGACCTGTCTTATTTGCCAAGAAAAACTGGCACATAAGAAGACGTCAAATTTGGAGAGACACATCACGACAAAACACGGCTCATTCGCAAGCACATATACTGTCGGTGACACGAGAAAGAAAGCAGTTGAAGAACTTCGGAAAAAATGTGAAAAATCAAGTTCTGTATTTAGTTCCTGGATGCAATCTTCCAAAAATGTTAATCTTGCAAGCTTTATCGTGAGCTAGGAAATCTCTAAGAAAGGAAAACCATTCACAGATGGTGAGTACATAAAACGTTGTTTTATAAATGCATCTGAAGTACTTTTTCAGAATTTTAAAAACAAAGAGATTCTAAAAAATATTAAAGCGTTACAGTTATCTGCTAATACAGTAAAAGATAGAACTGTTAAAATGTCTTTAAATGTGACCAACCAACAAGTCGAAGACATAAAAGTGGCTTCATATTTATCAATTGCGGTAGATGAGTCTTGCGACAAAGCATACAGCCCAAGTTTCCCTTTTTGTGCGCTATGTAACATCTGGGGGTAATAAAGAAGAACTTCTGGGATTATTGCCACTCAAGGGCCAAACGCGTGGAGAGGAGATAGCAAAAGCGGTCACTGAATGCATGGAAAAAAATCACATCCCACTAAATAAAATTGTGTCAATTGCAACCGATGGGGCAAAAAGTATGACAGGGGTGAGAAAAGGATTTGTTTCAATTTTAAAAGGAGAAATTAATCACGAGGTACTTGCGTTCCATTGTATAATCCAGCAAGAAGCGCTTTATGCACAGACATTTCCAGAAGAAATTGGTAAAGTTATGGAATTGGTCACTAAGATTACCAACAGCATTGTGGCAAACGCGCTTACCCATCGTCAATTTAAAGAGTTTCTGAGTGAAATGGATAACGAATATCAAGACCTTCTCCTGCATAACAAAGTGTGATGGCTTTCAAGAGGTGATGTTTTAAAGCGTTTTGCTTCTTGTTTAAACAAAATTTAAATATTCCTCGACAAAAAGGATGTTCAATATCCAGAATTAAGACGACCAGTGGTTGCAAAAATTTTATTTCACGATGGACATCACATCACAACTAAATCAGCTCAATCATAAATTACAAGGAAAAGGAAACACCACGTTTTCGATACTAGAAGTTAATTCGTTCAAAAGGAAATTGGTTCTTTTTGCTGAAGATTCAGAGATCGGAACCTTAATTCATTTTGAAGAATTGTCAAAATATCGCTGAGAGAGGCGCATGCGTGATGGTGAGGGGACTGGATGCTTAAGCCACGAGCTCCTACCCCCGACAATGAACTAAAACAATTATAGCCAGTAAAACCTGAATTTCGCAACCAAAGTTTCACCACGCTAGTCAGGGAGATAGCAGGGATGGCACCACAATCGTCCAAAAAGAAAAATACGGGCGACTTACGGAAATATCTTAGCCGGTCTGCAGCTAGGGAGGCAGAGTCAGAAATGGCGCCCGGCTCCGCCGCGGGCTCGGGTTCAGATCACGAGGAAGACATGGACGAGGCACCGGAGCAGCAACCTGTAAGGCGCTGCGATTTTAACCGCCTGTATAATGGAATGAAATCGCTCTTTCAGGCGGAGATACAAGAGCTCAGGAAGGAGGTACAGGGGCTCGGCGAAAGAACGGGGGCCCTGGAAGATAAAATGGCGACCGTCTCCGCAACCGTCAAGAAATCAGAGAAACGGTCCTCCTATCTCCAAGCCCAGATCATAGACCTGGCGGACCGCCAAAAAGACTCCGAGAACCGGGACCGTCGCAGCAATGTCCGCATACGCGGTATCCCCGAGGAAATAACGGAGGTGGAGGACTTTGTCACCCGATGGTTGGCGACCATGCTTGCGGATACCCATGCGGCGGAGCTCATGATGGACAGGTGTCACCGAGCCCTGAGGAGTAAACCGGTGGCAAACGCCTAGCCGCGGGATGTCATCGCCCGCTTGCATTATTTTCGTACCCGGGAAGCGATTTTCCAAAAAGCCAGAGGGGAGGGAGCCTGTCAGTTCGAGGGAGTTGCCCTGCAGCTATTCTAGGACTTGTCCCACATAACTCTAGCCCGGCGCATGAAGCTCCAGCCGGTCACAAAGATACTGAGGGACAGAGCCATACGCTATAGATGGACCTTCCCTTTTGGCCTGCTGGTCATTAGAAACAGGAAGGCCATCTCCATGAAACACCCCGAGGAAGGTGACGACTTCCTACGTAAGCTGGGGGTGAAGGAGGGTGAGGCGCCGGGGCCCCGGCGGGACGCTGAACCAGACACTGAATGGCGTCAGGCCAGTACCTCCAAGAAGTCCCGCAAAAAGAGTGAAACCGAAAAAGAATGAACAAATAAGGAGGGGAATAAAGTCATGTTACATGGTTCTGTTGTCTAAGTTGAGGCACAAGTTTATGGTTCACGGGCCCAGATAACCCCCAATAGACAGCTCAAAGCCGCGAGGTTGACCCCTGAGAAACCGCTACATCACCCTTCTGATGGGGCATATGACCACCAAACATCAAGGTTCCCGGCCAAACCGCAAAGCATAAGGACTTACCAGAAATCCCGGTGGCGTGTGGTAGACTGCAACCCGGAAGGGGACTGTGGCACGCATATCATGAAGATGGAGGCGCTCCTGGTTTTGGCGGGCGAAAAACCACATTACCAGATGAAGGACACAGCGCGGGAAGACGTTCACCTCCAAGGATATCCGGCCGCCGAATGACAGGAACCGGACAGACGTCACCGGATATGGCCACGCGGCCATCTTGGTTGGGGCACGCCAGAGCCGGGACCGGAAGCGCACCACTGGAGTGCAACGGAAGTGACGTAAGGCCAGAGGGGGGGTCCGAGGGGGAGCTCTCCCACGCCAAAAGGGACAAAGGGAGAAGGCACACAAAGCCCCAGACCACACATAGGAGCCCAGCGCCAAGGGTTACATGGGGGAGAGGGAGCAAGGAACCCAGAAGAGGACCAGCCCCCAACGTAACCCCACATAGGCCTCACATGAAAAAGGGTACTACACCTAGCCTGGGGTACAAACACAGCACCCAGCCCGGATGTGACACAGAATTGGTTGTAACTGTTTATAAAGGTTGTTGATAAGGGCGGGGGAGGGAGTGGCTGCCCACTCATCGTCGTCATGAGACTCCACATGGGTACTTGGGGGACAACCCCCAAGGGACCCATGCAAGTCCCCACTGGGCCGGCAGACATGGGCCAGGAGCGCCTCGGCACGTTCAGAGGCGGGCTTGCCCGGGCCGGACCCCCAGCAGGGGCAGTTCAGGTGTCCTGGGGGACTCAGTCCCTAGGGCTCACCGAAGGTCATATTTGTCTTTATGTTGTTCCCCCTTTGTTCCCGTTGTGTGTACCCCTTTGTTTCCCCCCCCGCACAGATTGGAAAAACACAAGGCGCATCACGGATCCAGGGGCCCCAGAGAACCCCGGCCCACAAGCAAGGCTACATCTCAGGACACTATCCCGACATCACCGATGGGTAGGGATCTTACCGTAATCTCACACAACGTGAAAGGATTCAACAGCCCCCTGAAAAGACGGTTAGCTATGACTAATTATAGAAAACACGACCCTGATATAATCCTACTACAGGAGACACATTTCTCTAAGTCCAGTTCCCCAAAATACATTGACGGTAGATACAGAACCTGGGTCTCAGCGGAGGCTAACAAAAAGAAAAGAGGGGTTGCGATCCTGCTACATAACCGCCTTGCATTCGACATCGTATTTTAGAGCGGCACAATTAACCCAAACTATTCAGTGGCACATGCATCCTAGCTTGCGTAGATGGGTGGAGCTAGAAACAACATGCTGCGCCCCAGTGGACCTACAAGATCTAATTTGGCTACCAAAAATGGTACATAAGACCATGGGAGAGCCGCTGGCCACACTGAGTAGCTCGTTGAAAACTTGGGAGAACACTAGGTATAGGTGTGCCCTTACAACCCAGCACACCCTCATGACCCCGGTTTTGGGGAATCCCGATTTCGCTCCGGGCCTGTTGAGCAAGAATCTAGCCGTCTGGAAAACAAAGGGCCTTACGAGGCTACTACATCTGGAGGGAAGCCAATCAATAAAAACTTTTGAACAAATTAAGTCAGAAACAGAGATGCCAAACGCTGAATTTTTTAGATACCTCCAGATAAGAGCATTCTACACAAAAATTCCAAAACGACCCCGGCAAACAAATTTTGAGCAGCTGTGTTCCAGAGGTACGGACACCACGGGACTTACATCTAGGATATACAGGGAGGTGGTCTGTCCGGGAACTGATGACAATATCAAACTTAGCTACAGGAACAAATGGGAATCGGACTTAGGGGAGACGGTAGATGACGAGGACTGGACTACAATAGTACTGACAGCAGCTAAGAAAGAGCTCTATATGCACCACCTTGAAGGAGAATGCAAATTGAGTCCTAATGAGGTGGTACCTTACCCCAAAGAGATTGGCAAAGTTTGTAAAGGATTACCCCCCATTGTGCCCCAAACAATGTGGGGAACATGCAGACTTACTTCACATGCTGTGGGGATGCACCAAAGTGGCTCCTTTATGGGAGGAACTACAAGATTGGCTACAGAATATTCTCGGACTGGCAATCCCTCTGGCTGTTCCTGCTGGGCAGGCGCATCCGGGGGCTAGGCAGACCAGCACAGAAATTGATTGCACATTTTGCAACAGCAATGCGGTGTGAAATCGCAGCACTGTGGAAGTTACCAGATTTGCCCACAATTACGAAAATTCGTAACAGAATTTGGTATATTTGCCGGATGGAACAGTTGACGAGTCTTGTCAACGACACCGGCACAAACTTCCTAAAACTATGGGCCCCGTGGCTAGACCAATCAGACATCCCCGGGGTGAACGCCACCACCATACTGCCTTAATAAATAGAGATGCATTCTCCTTCGAAGTGACAGTACCGACAATAAGCCGACGGGGCACAGGTAGGGATGACGGTAAACAGCGATAGCGCTCCTATGGGTAGATCCGCACCTGAAGGATGAGACACGTGCAGAAGATGGGAATGCTTGGAATGCTCTGTGCTTCTCCCCCCCCCCCTCCCTCCCTGCCCCTACCCCCTCCACTTGTTGGTGTAGTTCGTCTGGTCTGTGAGTCGGTTTGCCTCGTATGTCTTTAAGTGTGTGAAGGAGGAAAAAACATAACAATTGGGGAATGTGTACACTGAGGGAAGACAGTGGGTTGTCAGACAATGTTTGAGCTGTACTGTAACCCAATAAAACCTTTTTGTGGAAAAAAAAAAATATCGCTGAGAAAACAATGCACTCATTAACGTTGATTATTTCAGGACAGCTATTATAAATATGAGGGAATCTTTTCTGCGAAGATTTCAGGAATCCTCTCACTGCCAATGTCAATGAATTAAAATTTTCTCCATTTGATATTGACACGGGCACTTTTGAAATGCAATTGGTGGACTTAACGAGCAAAGAGTTATGGAGCTCCAAATTTGTACGTCTTGATACTGAACTTGAAAATCTTGAGAAAGAAAAATGCAATCTAATTTCACAACACAAGTGGGCTGCTCTGAAAGATCTACAGAAGGCAGACACAATGATTTTTAATACTTGGAATAGCCTTCTGAACTCATATGATCAGTTGAAAAAATTTACATTTGCTGTTCTTACCATCTTCGGCTCTACATATGTATGTGTACAATCTGTTTCAAGCATGAATCATATAGAGTATATTAAGAAGCCAAATAACCAATAACCGATGAGAACTTGGAGTCGTGCTTAAAATTAAAAACTACAAGTTACATACCAAACATACATAAACTTTCCAAGGAAATGCAAGGACATTGTTCGCATTAGTTTTTTTAGGAATGCTTGTGCATTGTGTGTAATTTTGTTTCTGTTAAATTGTAAATGTTTATAATGTTAACAATGTCAAGAAATATATTTTTTGAATATTTACTTTAGTTGTATTCAGGATACCTTCTCCACTTAATAAATAAATACTTATAACGTGTTATCAATTCACTGTCTTCTTAAATCAACCGTACTTGTAAAAATATATTTATGGATCTTTGAGAAATTCTAAATCGTTGTTCTACTCATATTTGGCTCTTTTGGACTAAGAGTTTGATGACCCTTGGTATAGGGTAATACCCGAAGTGAGAGAGTGGACGACTAAAATTCCTCTACGAACCTACGTATATGCTCAGAATATCTCCCCATTCCCGATGGACCTTGATGCAGGACTAAGTTTGGGCCGCATATATCCGGTCAGCCCTGTGGAAACAGTACCACAGGTGAACGCCGCTGCAGTGGATGAGCAGTTAGTCAATCTGGATTTCAACTTCCGAGATTCGACGCTGCCAACTGAGTGTAAGGCCGTGTCCATAGAAGGACAGGCCGAGCAAAGCAGTGCTGACGCTCCGCGCTGAGCCCCTGCATCCTCTATGAGGATGTCTTTAGAGGGGGCTCACGCGAGCGTCAGCAAGCGTGCTGAGGAGGCAGCATTTTCGGCCGATGGAATTTCTGTTCCAGACCGCGCTGAGGAAGTCACGTGGGCGGCCAACAACCAATGACAGGTAAGTGAAGCAGAGAAATGGATACATGTAAGTAAAACTTTTGTTATTCTTTTTCTGTGTGCCTTTTGCCTTTATTTGTGCTGTGACTTGTGTGCTGTGACTTGTGTGCTTGGGTGCTGTGAATTGTGTGCTGACTAGTGTGCTGTGAATTGTGTGCTGACTAGTGTGCTGTGAATTGTGTGCTTGTGTGCTGTGAATTGTGTGCTGACGTGTGCTGTGTCTTGTTTTCTGTGATGGATTCAGCACTTATTGAGGATTTGATCAACGAGGTCTCCCTCAGAGATCCATTGTGGAACCAACGTTCCAGAACTTATCATGACAGAAATGTCCACGATAAGCTCTGGAAAGAGAGAGCGCAGCTACTGAACACATCACGTAAGTATTTCCCCCCCTTTTATGCGTATACTGTACATGTGTATTTGCCTTTCCCGCCAAAAGCATACCCATGCGCCTGTATACATGTATTTCCCCCCCCCCCCTTTTATGCGTATACATGTGTATTTGCCTTTCCCGCCAAAAGTATACCCATACGCCTGTATACAAGTAATTTCCCCCAAGGTATGCGTATACATGTGTATTTGCCTTTCCCGCCAAAAGCATACCCATACGCCCGTATACATGTAATTTCCCACCAGGTATGCGTATCCATGTGTATTTGCCTTTACCCGCCAAAAGTATACCAAAACGCCTGTATACATGTGTTATAAATCGATAGTATCCATAGTATTAAAAATGCATGTTTTAAAATTTTTATTGTATATCTAAATTTATGTCTTTTTTTTTTTTGGTAGCAACAATTACAAAGGCGAAGTGGAAGAACCTTCGGGATGGCTACCGGCGGGAGCTGAAGAAGTGCAACCCACCGCGTTCAGGGGACCCTGGACTAAGCATCGGTGAAGGACTTCAGACTCACTGACAGTGGGCCAAACACACGCACAGACAGATGTATGATGGGTGGGTGTTTTTCAAAAAGTTTACGCTGTAAATTTAAAAAACGGACCGCTCGCGTCCCCGGCAACAGCCGAGGCGCGCTCTGCTGGCGCACGCCCCCCGCACTTCACAGGCTGCCCATGTGTGTCGGCGGCTGCATGTCGGGGCGCAATCCCCCTGTGATTTGAAGGATGGAGAATCAGGAGCTGATCAGCGCAGCAGAGTTTATCAAGGATCGCTTATATTTTGCCACCTTGAGGAATAAACCAAAAAGCATCATAAATACTCACCACTTCTGTACAGACGAGAAGCTCGTGCATGAGAACTTCTACGCAGATTTTGGGACTCTGAACCTTGCACTGCTCTACAGATACTGCTGCAAACTCAACAAGAAGCTCAAGTCCTTCAGCTTGTCCAGGAAGAAAATCATTCACTACACGAGCTGCGACCAGCAGAAACGCGCCAACGCCGCCTTCCTGATCTCTGCGTACGCGGTGATCTATTTAAAGACCCCGGAGGAGGCGTACAGAGCCCTGCTCTCCGGGCCAGCCCCTCGTATCTCCCGTTCAGAGATGCTTCGTACGGGAACATTGTATCTGCCCGCAAGATGCTTCGTACGGGAACTGCAACAACAACCTCACCAATTGGATGTCTGCAAGGATCTCCGGCACGGCTTCTTTCACCAACAGTTTGATGTGGATGGATATGAGTATACAGAGAGGGTGGAGGGAGACTTTAACGGATCGTCCCGGGAAATTCCTGGCGTTCAGCAGCCCGCACCCGAAAAGCAAAATTGAATGGTTAACCTCCACGCACCTGAAGCGGATTTCCCCAACTTTCAGAAAACACAACGTCACGACCGTCGTCCCGACTCAACAAGAACATTTTGACGCAAAGCTCTTCACGGAAGCGGGTTTCCATCACCACGACATGTTCTTTGAAGACGGAGAGCACGCCCAGCGATCCATCCTGGCAGGTCTGAGCCGTGTTGAGGGCACGGAGGAGCTATCGCCGGCACTGCGAAGCCGGCCTGGCAGGACTGGATCCTGATTCTGGTACATCATGAAACACTAAGGTTCCACACTCGAGGCATCTCCTGGCTCCGAATATGCCGTCCCGGCTGTATCATCGGACCCCAGCAGCACTTCTTGGAGGAGAAGCAGACCTGGCTGTGGGTTCAGGGCGACATTTACAGATCCAAGCAGACTCAGCTGGAGGATGGGGCGTCACCCAGATCCTGTCTGATTTGAGATATGTTGTGGGGGAGACCTGAACCGGTGGCACAGCATGGAGAGAGCAGGAGAGAATAATTATGAGGATGAGTGGGCAGAGAAAACGCTCTGACTCAGAGAGACAAACTGCGCGCCTTGAAGAGTGGAGACAGCCGCTCTCTGCTACCACTGCGCGCCTGCGTCTGGATGAGTGAAGATGCACACGAGATCCAAGTTACAGCCGTTCAGGGTGATCGCCATCGAAAAGCGCGCAGGGGTCCATGTCCCGCTGAAGTCGTCCAGGTGTCGGTTGTCTACGGCGGCTACGGCGAAACGCATCGGGCAGAGCCAGGCCTCCTTCAACACGGGGAAACGGTCTCCGGTACGGTCGCGGTTTGCGGCTCCCTGGGGAACCTGAATTCTGCCACCGCTGAGACGAGAAGCGCTGACCTTCCTCTCTCAGCCCGCCCCGGCTATTCACCGCACTTCCATCCGCCCGTACCCACTCCAGCCTCGATCGGACTCCCGCGAGCTCAACAACAACCGCGGCAGCAACTGAAACCTCCCGGCACGACCAACGACTGAGAAGCCAACTGAAAGATTTGAGTCTGAGTCCTGTCTAATATAAAATCACTGTGTATACACTGAACATTGGCAATTCTCTAAAAAAAAAAAGTCCAAAGCATAAATCGCATAAAAAAGTGATTGAAGTACTTTGTCATAGGCATATATGAACATAACATACAGTAGTAGGTGTGTGTACAATATAGGTATGTATAAAGTATGGGGGTGTATTCATATGCATGCATGTGTTGTCTCGAATTTTTGGTAAAACAAAAACCTCTCCTTGAAAGGTTGCAGACCCTGGTCCAGCCGAGTCTTTCTCTACTTTTTGGGGATATGGTGGGGGCCATGATAATTGTTGTTTTATGTCCTGTGGCATCAGAGAGTATATGCACATGGGCAGTTTCCATCTTTGAATATTGCTTGTTGGTTACTCTATGTCTAAACTCTTTTTTTCTTTATACAGATCTTTTTCGTGGTATCCCAGTTTGTGCGTTTGCCCTTCAGACTGAGGGGGTGCCCACATGTTCTGCCACATAAACCCAACTGCCTGTGTCGGGATTTGTGTCCTTGCTCCTGTGCTCTCATCCCACCGCTACTTAGTCCTTCTACCATCATTATCTACATTCGGTTTTTATGGCAAGTAGTACTTTCCATATATCGTACTGTGGTCTCCAGGCAAGTGTGTTTAAGAAAATATTGTCCAATAAAAACCATTAGCGCACACTGTGAAAAGGCCACTTTAACCTCTCATATTCAGTTGTACTGTTCATATTAACACTCACTGCTCATCTATGGTCATGATCTCACAAATTGTTTGTGATTTACACTTCTCAGTTAATGTTTTATGGGTAGGACCTCACTATGTCATATTGAAAGTGTTGCACATACTTCAGTTATGATTTAACGATTGCTCGTTTGTATCTCCCTCTTACGCAACATATTGTTAAATGCTTGGACGTATGCGCAGATCACCAAGCATCCTGTTACCATGATGACAGAAGGAACTGATCCAGATCAGGAAACATGAATGGTCCGAGATTAGCTAGAGCGGGTAACGTGAAAGAAAGAGGTCAGACACACCTGCACCCTCTTAAGGGGAGGTGCATGTCTCCATTCAGGCTAGGTAAGGAAACTTGAGTCTTGGATCTTTTTCTGAACATAATCAATAGCAATATATGAAAATAAAATTCACCTCAAATATTAGTAAGCTGAAGGTGGAATTTTTAGGTTTAGACACTCTATGTGGAGGAGGTTCTGGTCAGTTACAGACATCTCCGGGATTACCTCAATTCGCAGCAGGCCACAGAGCCACCGTCACCCATCTTTACAGGCTCTCAGAACAAGCAAACCCAAATATAGCCAGGTCCCCCTCTGGGATCCCTCACCTCGCTGGACGAGCTGCGGGTAAATAGGGAGGTTGCTGTGGGCGTGCGGCGGTCGCTGGAGGTCCTCTACGCAGGGCGCCCATCTAATCACCCGCGCATGCACAGTGGAAACTGTGGCAGAGTGCCCCGATGCGGCTGCCCTTTGGCAGAGTTGCCACATGCACAGAAGCCCTATAACAGCGGTGGCCATTAAAGGAAGCTCCGGGGAATACAAATCCCAGCAGCCCCAGGGGCTGGTAGACACAGACACCGCACAGCCAATAGGGCTGCAGCATTCCCCTGCACCATGAGATACATTGGCACGCTGGAACCGCCGCTCAGTCAGACGGGAGCAGAGACGAGAAGGTAGTGTCCAGGGAGCGCGTGCATCCCTAGACTAGGCCTAGCTTGCCCACTTATGCCACAGGTAGGCCCTGAGACGCAAACAGATTGTGGCTGCTTCAGGGACAGGCCCTTAGATAGGGACCACTGCCCCAATAGAGCTATGTGTCAGGGACACAGCGACACCGCACAGTACCTGCGGCCTGTTGTCTTGGACAAGACCCACCACCGCCATATGACTTTCATGGTGGATCCTAGCCAAGAGTCACCCAACGTGAGGGATACGCCATCGCTGACTGTGTGGGACAGACGGCTCGTTCACCAGTTGTTGGTAACCAGGTGCTGGAGCACCGGCAGGTATAAGATCATCAAGTGCACCCACTTCCAGTGCTACCGCCCCATTTGGGTGGGATGTGGATCTGTGAACACCGGGGTGGTTAGGTGCCCAGGGAACATCAGTACTTTTGGGGAGGAAAACTCACCAGGGTGTGCACAAGTGGTTGGGATAATTTGTGGGTACGGATCGTGTGCAGGGCTTGCATAATATAGTTTATGTAGTATTTATTTATATGGTTCAGTAAACCTGTTATCCTATACAAGTGTGGGTATATCTCAGTTGCACACCCAGCTGTATACCTCAGCTTGCACACCCAGCCTGCCGGACACCGTCCTGAGATCCAGGTAAAGATAGAGTCCAGTCAAAACCCCTGTACATCCACAAATTAACTGTGCAATTACCTCATTTTAAGCCAAGAGTAAGAAATGGGGTTACACCTGTATTGTTATAAACTCCTTATTAGCCGCGGCAGGGAGGGTTACATATTCTATTTTTTTAATTTTTTACAATTTCTCTGATCAGCTGTATCCAGCAATATCATAATGCATATAGCCTGGTGACAGATAGATAGAGTTAATAGCTCTAAGTTTGCACAGAAAGCAGTCGAAGAAAGTAGAAGTCAGTTGGCACGTGAGGAGAAAGTAAGAATGCGGAGGGGAAATATTGGGCACATCGTAAAGAAAAGTGTTGGGGGGTGGGGGGAGAGGATGGGAAAGAAGGTGAGCAACATCAGCCATTTCTGACTGCCAAACGCAGGGATGCCACACACGTGGTGTCCAGAAGAAAATCATTCACTACACGAGCTTCGACCAGCGGAAACGCGCCAAGCCGCCTCCGATCTCTGCGTAGCGGGTGATCTATTTAAAGAACGAATCGGAGGAGGTACAGAGCCCTGCTCTCCGGGGCAGCCCTCGTATCTCCCGTTCAGAGATGCTTCGTACGGGAACTGCACCTACAACCTCACCATCCTGGACTGTCTGCAGGGGATCCGCAAGGCTCTCCGGCACGGCTTCTTTCACTTCAACAGTTTTGATGTGGATGGATATGGAATTACGGGGAGGGTGGAGAGAATGGAGACTTTAACTGGATCGTCCCGGGGAAATTCCTGGCGTTCGCAGCCCGCACCGAAAAGCAAAATTGAAAAATGGTTACCCCTTCACGCACCTGAAGCGTATTTCCCCAACTTTCAGAAAAAACAACGTCAGACCGTCGTCCGACTCAACAAGAACATTTATGACGCAAAGTCTTCACGGAAGCGGGTTCCATCACCCGAACTGTTCTTTGAAGACGGAGCACGCCCAGCGATCCCATCCTGCGCAGGTTCCTGAGCCTGGTGGAGGGCACGGAGGGAGCTATCGCCGTGCACTGCGAAGCCGGCCTGGGCAGGACTGGATCCTGATCTCCGCTACATCATGAAACACTACAGGTTCCCACACTCCGAGGCCCATCTGACTGTCCGAATATGCCGTCGGCTGGATCATCGGACCCCAGCAGCAATTCCTGGAGGAGAAGCAGACCTGGCTGTGGGTTCAGGGCGACATTTACAGATCCAAGCAGACTCAGCTGGAGGATGGGGCTGTCACCCGGATCCTGTTGACTTGAGGATCTGTCTGTGGGGCGGAGCCTGAACCGGTGGCACAGCATGGAGAGAGCAGGAGAGAATAATTATGGGAAGTTGGGGCAGAGAAAACGCTCTGAGCTCAGGGAGACAAACTGCGCGCCTGAAGAGTCGGAGCAGCCGTCTTGCTACCACATTGCGCCCTGCTCTGATGAGTGAAGATGCACACGAGATCCAAGTACAGCCGTTCAGGGTGTGAGAGCATCGAACAGCGCGCAGGGGTGCCAGTCCCCGCTGAAGGCGTCCAAGGTGTTGGTGTCTACGTCGGCAAGCGACGAAACGCATGGGCAGAGCCAGGCCCCCCTTCAACACGGGGAAAGGCTTCCCGGTAAGTTCGCGGTTTGCCCCGGCTACGACAACGACTGAGAAGCCAAACTGAAAGATTCGAGTCTTGAGTCCTGTCTAAATATGAAAATCATGTGTATACCATGAAATTGGCAATCTCTAAAAAAAAAAAAAGTCAACCACATAATCGCATAAAAAGTGTTGATGAAGTACGTTTGTCATAGAGCATATTGATACATTAACATACAGTTTAGTGTGTGTACAATAATGTTGTCATAATAAGATGGGGGTGTATTCTAGCAGATGTGTGTTCTCGAAATATTTTGGTAAAAACAAAAGCCTTTCCTTGAAAGGTTGCTGCGACCATGGCCCAGCCGATGTTTTCTCTACTTTTGGGGATTGGTGGGGGCCATGATAATTGTTGGTGTTTTAGGCCTGTGTCATCAGAGGAGTCTATGCACATGGGCAGTTTCCATCTTCTGAATATTTGGTTGTTGGTTACCTATTGTCTAAAAAAAAAATTCTTAACAGATCTTTTTCGTGGTATCCAGTTTGTGCGTGTTGCCCTGCAGACTGAGGGGTGTGCCATGTTCTGCACACATAAACCAACTGCTGTGTTGGGATTTGTGCTTGCTCTCCTGTGGTCTCATCCACCGTACTTAGTCCTTCTACAATACCATTATCCTACATTGGTTTTTATGGCAAGTAGTACTTCAATATATCGTAAGTGGTTCTCCAGGCGAGGGTGTTTAAGAAAATATTGTCCAATAAAAACCATTAGCGCAACCTGTGAAAAGCCACTTTACCTCTCATATTCACTTGTACTGTTCATATAACAAAACTGGTAAAATATTACATCAGAAACTGGAGAGAAATGCAATTTAAGATAATGCATAGGGCATATTACCCTCCACAGACAAATTACCAATATAGAGCGAACAACGAAATGCCCAAATGCAAACTCCCTAAAGCTAAAATCAAACAGTCTCTGGACATGCATAAAATTACGAATTCTGATACAGGTCCTACAATAATTAAAGAAGTTACAAAAATTAGCCGGGTAAGACACACCCTCCCTATGATATTTGTCCATTCGAACCTTGGACAAGTAAGATCACCAAAATAGGGGGGCCATTCTCCCAACAGAGATGATTCTCCTGGTAGCCAGAAAAGCCATTATGATCAAATGGTTAGATTCACAAGCACCAAACATTGAACTATAAATCCCTCTTGGTCAAACTGATCACGATAGAAGAATATATCTACCGAACAAGTAGGAGATCATCAGTATGCCAAATTTGATCGAAAATGGGGGATGATTATAAACTCTTTTCCCAGCCTAGAACAGAATAAATTCAGATGACACCCAAGATAGGATGGTAAACTAAAATGGACGGAAAACCTGATAAAGGAAATATAAAATAAGGAGAACGTCCTGCATCACAACCATAACAAATAACATGACAGAACAGAGTAAAAACAAGAGCCTAGCTCAACAATATGATAACTAAAGAAAGAAAGGTTGTCACAAGAAAGCTAGAACAAGGTTTACGTTAAATGGTCGAGATATTAGATCAAGACCAGTTATAAGTTACGAAAAAGAAAAAAAAAATGGGTATACAAATATGTATTTAAATATGTACATTATACGATAACTTAGTACATGTAAATACAAACACCTAAAAAAAAGATACTTTAAAAAAAAAAGGATAAAAGTTGTTAAATTTTTAATGCAGGTATTTATAAATTCCCATGTAGTTTTATTTTAAAGTGTCAATGCTGTAATTCCATGCTGTTGATCTAAAAAATGTGCGTTCCCCATTATGCTAAAAAAAAAACACTTAAAATCCTTTAAGAATGCAAGAGGAAGGGGGGGCTGGGTGTCCCAGATATCACAAAGTATTTATTTAGCGGCCCAGTTGAGGCAAGCCGTAGTGGACCGAGACCGGTTTTATGTTGGAGACATGAATCCACACTACGTAAAAACGCGCCGCAGGCCCAACCTTTGGTGCTAGACAAGGGGGATAGACCACCCCGTAGGTTCGACCTTGGTGCATCAGACACACTGGGAGTCTGGCGGAAATGCACATCAAAGTTTAAACTAACTGCTCCAAGCTCACTGCTTACTCGTTCCACAACAACCCCCACTTCCCCCGGGTGTAACCAAAGCAGTTTAAACTATTTTGTCTGAAGGGGGTGTAGGGTGGTCGCCGACCTACTGAGCGATGAAGGCTGCTGAACTATCAAGATTACGAGCAAAATACGAGGCACCGAACTGATCATTTAAGTATCCAAATAGACATTATCGCCAAAATTGTCCCCAAAATTTGAGTATCCTCCCCTCACCAATTTTAGAGGCTTTGCCGAACTGGCCAACATCAAACAGCCTTGATCTCCAACATATACGCTGGTTGGAGAGAACAACGGCCCCTCCACTCACGACTACATTTCCAAGTGGGGCGGCGGCGGAATTAAGTATAGAGAGCTTAAATTCCCCATCTCTCCCCCCTCTCTCTCCCAATCTCTCTCCCCATTTCTCCCCTCCCTCTCTCTCCCCCCTCTCTCTCCCCATCTCTCTATCTCCCACCCTCTCTCTACCCCCCTCTCTCTCCCTCCCTCTCTCTCTCTACCCTCTCTGTTATTGAGATTAACGAGCTGTTTCCTTGTCCCGTTTGCTAGAATAATTATGAGGATGAGTTGGGGCAGAGAAACGCTCTGACTCAGGGAGACAAACTGCGCGCCTTGAAGAGTCGGAGACAGCCGCGCTCTGCTACCACTGGCGCCCTGCGGTGAGAAACTGGATCCCTCTCTCTCGCACTCTTTCCTTCACTCTGTCTCTTTTCCTCACTCTCGCTCTGTCTATTTCCTTCGCTCTGTCTCTTTCCCTCGCTCTGTCTCTTTCCCTCGCTCTGTCTCTTTCCCTCGCTCTGTCTCTTTCGCTCGCTCTGTCTCTTTCGCTCGCTCTGTCTCTTTCCCTCGCTCTGTCTCTCTCCCTCGCTCTGTCTCTCTCCCTCGCTCTGTCTCTTTCCCTCGCTCTGTCTTTCCCTCGCTCTCGCTTTGGCTCTTTCCCTCGCTCTGTCTCTTTCCCTTGCTCGGTCTCTTTCCCTCGCTCTGTCTCTCTCCCTTGCTCTGTCTCTTTCACTCGCTCTGTCTTTCCCTCGTTGTCGCTTTGGCTCTTTCCCTCGCTCTGTCTCTTTCCCTCGTGCTCGCTCTGTCTCTTACCCTCGCTCTCGCTCTGTCTCTTTCCCTTGCTCTGTCTCTTTCCCTAGCTCTGTCTCTTACCCTCGCTCTGTCTCTTTCCCTCGCTCTGTCTCTTTCCCTCGCTCTCGCTCTGTCTCTTTCCCTTGCTCTGTCTCTTTCCCTCGCTCTGTCTCTTTCCCTCGCTCTCACTCTGTCTCTTTCCCTCGCGCTCCCTCTGTCTCTTACCCTCGCTCTCGCTATGTCTCTTTCCCTCGCTCTGTCTCTTTCCCTCGCTCTGTCTCTTTCCCTCGCTCTCTCTTTCCCTCGCTCTGTCTCTTTCCCTCGCTCTCGCTCTGTCTCTTTCCCTTCCTCTGTCTCTTTCCCTCGCTCCCGCTCTGTCTCTTTCCCTCGCTCTCGCTCTGTCTCTTTCCCTCGCTCTGTCTCTTTCCTTCGCTCTTGCTCTGTCTCTTTCCTTCGCTCTCGCTCTGTCTCTTTCCCTCGTTCTCGCTCTGTCTCTCTCCCTCGCTCTGTCTCTCTCCCTCGCTCTGTCATACATACTATTGTACACACACATAATACTGTAGTTAATGTTCATATATGCCTATGACAAACGTACTTCAATCACTTTTTTGAGCGATTTTGGCGGTTGGACTTTTTTTTTTTGAGAATTGCCAAATGTTCAGTTTATACACAGTGATTTTCTATTTAGACAGGACTCAAGACTCAAATCTTTCAGTTGGCTTCTCAGTCGTTGGTCGTGCCGGGGAGTTCAGGTTGCTGCCGCGGTTGTTGTTGAGCTCGCTGGATCCGATCAGGAGGCTGGGAGGGGTACGGCTGGATGGAAGTGCCGGGAATAGCCGGGGCGGCGGGAGAGAGGATGCAGGCGCTCTCGTCTCAGCGGTGGCAGAATTCAGGTTCCCCAGGGAGCCGGCAAACCGCGACCGTACCGGGAGCTTTCCCCGTGTTGAAGGAGGCCTGGCTCTGCCCGATGCGTTTCGCCGTAGCCGACGTAGACACCGACACCTTGGACGACTTCAGCGGGACATGGACCCCTGCGCGCTGTTCGATGCATCACCCTGAACGGCTGTAACTTGGATCTCGTGTGCATCTCATCTCATCCAGACGCAGGGCGCAAGTGGTAGCAGAGAGCGGCTGTCTCCGACCTTCAAGGCGCGCATTTGTCTCTCTGAGTCGAGCGTTTCTCTGCCCCAACTCATCCTCATAATTATTTCTCTCCTGCTCTCTCCATGCTGTGCCACGGTTCAGGCTCCGGCCCCCAGACAGATCCTCAAGCAGACAGGATCTGGGTGACAGCCCCATCCTCCAGCTGAGTCTGCTTGGATCTGTAAATGTCGCCCTGAACCCACAGCCAGGTTGCTTCTCCTCCAAGAAGTGCTGCTGGGGTCCGTTGATACAGCCGGGACGGCATATTCGGAGCCAGGAGATGGCCTCGGAGTGTGTGAACCTGTAGTGTTTCATGATGTCAGGAGATCAGGGATCCAGTCCTGCCCAGGCCGGCTTCCGCAGTGCACGGCGAATGCTCCCTCCTGCCCTCACACAGGCTCAGGAACCTCGCAGGTGGTCGCTGGGCGTGCTCCCGTCTTCAAGAACATGTCGTGGGGATGGAAACCGCTTCCGGTGAAGAGCTTTGCGTCATAAATGTTCTTGTTGAGTCGGACACGGTCGTGACGTTGTGTTTTCTGAAAGTTGGGAAATACGCTTCAGGTGCGTGGAAGGGGTAGACCATTTTCAATTTTGCTTTTCGGGTGCGGGCTGCTGAACCCAGGAATTTCCCGGGACGATCCAGTTAAAGTCTCCTTCTCCACCCTCTGTAAGCTATATCCATCCACATCAAAATCTGTGAAGTGAAAGAACCGTGCGGAGAGCCTTGCAGACAGTCCAATGGTGAGGTTGTAGGTGCAGTTCCGTACAAGTCTTTCTGAACGGAGATACGAGGGGCTGGCCCGGAAGCAGGGCTCTGTACGCCTCCTCGGGGTCTTTAAATAGATCAACCGCGTACGCAGAGATCAGGAAGGCGGCGTTGGCGCGTTTCTGCTGGTCGCAGCTCGTGTAGTGAATGATTTTCTTCCTGGACAGCTGAAGGACTTGAGCTTCTTGTTGAGTTTGCAGCAGTATCTGTAGAGCAGTGCAAGGTTCAGAGTCCCAAAATCTGCGTAGAGTTCTCACTGCACGAGCTTCTCGTCTGACAGAAGTGGTGAGTATTTATGATGCTTTTGGTTTATTCCTCAAGGTGGCAAAATATAGCGATCCTTGATAAACTCTGCTGCCTGATCAGCTCCTGATTCCCATCCTTCAAATCCAGGGGATTGCGCCCGACATGCAGCCGCCGACACACATGGGCAGCCTGTGAAGTGCGGGGGGCGTCCGCAGCAGCGGGCCTCGGCTGTTGCCGGGGACGCGAGCGGTCCGTTTTTTAAATTTACAGCGTAAATTTTTGAAAACACCCACCCATCATACATCGTCTGTGCGTGTGTTTGGCCCACTGTCAGTGAGTCTGAAGTCCTTCACCTGCTTAGTCCAGGGTCCCCGAACGCGGTGGGTTGCACTTCTTCAGCTCCCGCGGTAGCCATCCCGAAGGTTCTTCCACTTCGCCTTTGTAATTGTTGCTACCAAAAAAAAAAAGACTAAATTTAGATATACATAAAAATTTTAAAACATGCTTTTTAATCTATGGATACTATCGTTTATAACACATGTATACAGGCGTTTTGGTATACTTTTGGCGGGTAAAGGCAAATACACATGGATACGCATACCTGGTGGGAAATTACATGTTATACGGGGCTATGGGGTATGCTTTTGCGGGAAAGGCAAATACACATGTATACGCATACCTTGGGGGAAATTACTTGTATACAGGCCGTATGGGTATACTTTTGCGGGAAAGGCAAAATACAATGTATACGCATAAAAGGGGGGGGGAAATACATGTATACAGCGCATGGGTATGCTTTTGGCGGGAAAGGCAATACACATGTACATAACGCATAAAAGGGGGGAAATACTTACGTGATGTGTTCAGTAGCTGCGCTCTCTCTCTCCAGAGCTTATCGTGACATTTCTGTCATGATAAGTTCTGGAACGTGGTTCCCAAATGGATCTCTGAGGGAGACCTCGTTGATCAATCCTCAATAAGTGCTGAATCCATCACAGAAAACAAGACACACACACACGTCAGCACACAAATTCACAGCACACAAGCACACAATTCACACACACTAGTCAGCACACAATTCACAGCACCTGTCAGCACACAATTCCAGCAGCCCCAGCACACAAGTCACAGCACACAATCACAGCACAAATAAGGCAAAAGGCACACAGAAAAAGAATAACAAAAGTTTTTACTTACATGTATCCATTTTCTCGCTTCACTTACCTGTCATTGTGTTTTGGCCGCCCACGTGACTTCCTCAGCGCGGTCTGGAACAGAATTCCACTCGGTCCGAAAATGCTGCCTCCTCAGCACGCTTTCTGACGCTCGCGTGAGCCCCCTCTAAGACATCCTCATAGGATGCAGGGGCTCAGCGCGGAGCGTCAGCACTGCTTGCTCGCCTGTCCTTCTATGGACACGGCCTTACACTCAGTTGCAAGCGTCGAATCTCGGAAGTTGAAATCCAGATTGACTAACTGCTCATCCACTGCAGCGGCGTTCACCTGTGTACTGTTTCCACAGGCTGACCGGATATATGCGGCCCAAACTTAGTCCTGCCTCAAGGTCCATCGGAATGGGGAATATTCTGAGCATATACGTAGGTTCGTAGAGGATTTTAGGTCGTCCTTCTCTCTCTCACTTCGGGTATTACCCTATACCAAGGTCATCAAACTCTTAGTCCAAAAGAGCCAAATATGAGTAGAACAACACGATTTAGAATTTCTCAAAGATCCATAAATATATTTACGTCGGTTGTTTAGAGCGTGTTGTCACGTTCGTCTTTTTTTTTGGTGGTTCCTGTCCTTTTTCTTTTCTGCTGTTCCCTTTCCATTTCAATTTACCTTCCTGCCGCCTTCGCTCCCTTGCGCCCTGTCTTCAGCATTTCCTTGGAAAGTTTATGTATGTTGGTATGTAACTGTTAGTTTTTTAATTTTAAGCACGACTCCAATTCTCATCGGTTATTGTTATTTGGCTCTTTAATATACTCTATATGATTCATGCTTGAAACAGATTGACACAATCATATGTAGAGCCGAAGATGGTAAGAACAGCAAATTAATTTTTTCAACTGATCATATGAGTTCAGAAGGCTATTCCAAGTATTAAAAATCATTTGTGTCTGCCTTCTGTAATCTTTCAGAGCAGCCCACTTGTGTTGTGAATTAGAATTGCATTTTTCTTTCTCAAGATTTTCAAGTTCAGTATCAAGACGTACAAATTTGGAGCTCCAAACTCTTTGCTCGTTAAGTCCACCAATGGCATTTCATAAAGTGCCCGTGGTCAATATCAAATGGGAGAAAAATTTTAATTCATTGACATTGGCAGTGAGAGGATTCCTGAAATCTCGCAGAAAAGATTCCCTCATATTTATAATAGCTGTCCTGAATAATCAACGTTAATGAGTGCCTTGTTTTCTCAGGCGATATTTTTTTTTTTTCCACAAAAAGGTTTTATTGGGTTACAGTACAGCTCAAACATTGTCGACAACCCACTGTCTTTCCCTCATTACACATTCCCCAATTGTTATGTTTTTTTCCTCTTCACACACTTAAATGACATACAGGGCAAACCGACCTCACAGACCAGAGACGAACTACACCAACAAGTGGAGGGGGTAGGGCAGGGAGGGAGGGGGGGGGGAGAAGCACCGAGCATTCCAAGCATTCCCATCTTCTGCACGTGTCTCATCCTTCAGGTGCGGATCTACCCATAGGAGCGCTATCGCTGTTTACCGTCATCCCTACCTGTGCCCCGTCGGCTTATTGTCGGTACTGTCACTTCGAAGGAGAATGCATCTCTATTTATTAGGAGTATGGTGGTGGCGTTCACCCCGGGATGTCTGATTGGTCGAGCCACGGGGCCCATAGTTTTAGGAAGTTTTGTGCCGTGTCTTGACAAGACTCTGTCAACTGTTCCATCCGGCAAATATACCAAATTCTGTTAACGAATTTTCGTAATTGTGGGAAAATCTGGTAACTTCCACATGCTGCGATTTCACACCGCATTGCTGTTGCAAAATGTGCAACAATTTCTTTGCTGGTGCTGCCTATGCCCCCGGATGGCGCCTGCCCAGCAGGAAACAGCCAAGGGTATTGCCAGTCCGAGAATATTCTGTAGCCAATCTTGTAGTTCCTCCAATAAAGGAGCCACTTTGTTGCATCCCCACAGCATGTGAAGTATCTGCATGTTCCCCACATTGTTTGGGGCACAATGGGGGGTAATCCTTTACAAACTTTGCCAATCTCTTTGGGGTAAGGTACCACCTCATTAGGACTCAATTTGCATTCTCCTTCAAGGTGGTGCATATAGAGCTCTTTCTTAGCTGCTGTCAGTACTATTGTAGTCCGTCCTCGTCTCCTAACCGTCTCCCTAAGTCCGTTCCCATTTGTTCCTGTAGCTAAGTTTATATTGTCATCAGTTCCCGGACAGACCACCCTCCCTTTTATCCTAGATTGTAAGTCCTGGTGTTCCGTACCTCTGGACACAGCTCTGCTTCAAAATTTTTTTTGCCGGGGTCGTTTTGGGAATTTTTGTGTAGATGCTCTTATCGGTAGGTATCTAAAAAATTCAGCGTTTGGCATCTCTGTTTCTGAACTTATTTTGTTCAAAAGTTTTTATGATTGGCTTCCCTCCAGATGTAGTAGCCGTCGTAAGGCCCTTTGTTTTCCAGACGGCTAGATTCTTGCTCAACAGGCCCGGAGCGAAATCGGGATTCCCAAACCGGGTTCATGGGTGTGCTGGGTTGTAGGGCACCTATACCTAGTGTTCTCCCAAGTTTTTTCAACGGCTACTCAGTGTGGCCAGCGGCTCTCCCATGGTCTTATGTACCATTTTTGGTACCAAATTAGATCTTGTAGTCCACTGGGGCGCAGCATGTTGTTTCTAGCTCCACCCATCTACGCAAGCTAGGATGCATGTGCCACTGAATAGTTTTGGGTTAATTGTGCCGCTCTAAAATACGATGCGAATGCAAGGCGGTTTATGTAGCAGGATCGCAACCCCTCTTTCTTTTTGTTAGCCTCCGCTGAGACCCAGGTTCGGTATCTACCGTCAATGTATTTGGGGAACTGGCACTTAGAGAATGTGTCCCTGTAGTAGGATTATATCAGGGTCGTGTTTTCTATAATTAGTCATAGCTAACCGTCTTTTCGGGGGCTGTTGAATCCTTTCACGTTGTGTGAGATTATACGGTAGATCCCTACCCACGGTGATGTCGGGATGTGTCCTGAGATGTACCCTTGCTTGTGGGCCGGGTTTTCTCTGGGCCCCTGGATCCGTGATGCCTGTTTGTGTTTTTTTTCCAATCTGTGCGGGGGGGGAATAACAAAGGGTACACACAACGGGAACAAAGGGGAACACAAATAAAGACAATATGACCTTCGGTGAGCCCTAGGACTGAGCTCCCCAGGACACCTGAACTGCCCCTGCTGGGGGTCCGGCCCGGCAAGCCCGCCTCTGAACGTGACCGAGGCGCTCCTGGCCCATGTCTGCGCCCAGTGGGGACTTGCATGGGTCCCTTGGGGTTGTCCCCCAAGTACCCAGGTGGAGTCTCATGACGACGATGGTGGTCAGCCACTCCCTCCCCCGCCCTTAATCAACACTTTATAAAACGTTACCCAATTCCTGTTTCACATCCGGGCTGGTGCTGTGTTGTACCCCAGGCTAGGTGTAGTACCCTTTTTCATGTAGGCCTATGTGGGTACGTTGGGGCTGGTCCTCTCTGGGTTCCTTGCTCCCTCTCCCCCTGTAACCCTTGGCGCTGGCTCCTATGTGTGGTCGGTTGGGCTTTGTGTGCCTTCTCCCTTTGTCCCTTTTGGCGTGGAGAGCTCCCCCTCGGACCCCCCTCTGGCCTTACGTCACTTCTTCCGTTGCACTCCAGTTGTGTGCGCTTCCGTTCCCGGCTCTGGCGTGCCCCAACCAAGATGACCGCGTGGCCATATCCGGTGACGTCTGTCGGTTCCTGTCATTCGGCTGCCGGATTCCTTGGAGGTGAACGTCTTCCCCGCTGTTGTCCTTCATCTGGTAAGTGGTTTTTTTCGCTCCGCCAAAACCAGGAGCGCTCCATCTTCATGATATCGTGCCACATCCCCTTACCGGTTTCAGTCTACCCACACGCCACCAGGGATTTCTGGTAAGTCCTTATGCTTTTGCGTTTGGCCGGGACCTTGATGTTGGTGGTCATATGCCCCAGCATAAGGGTGATGTAGCGGTTTCTCATGGTCAACCTCGCGGCTTTGGCTGTCTATTGGGGGTTATCTGGGCCCGTGAACCATAAACTGTGCCTCAACTTGAACAACAGAACCATGTAACATGACTTTATTTTATTCCCTCTTATTTGTTCATTCTTTTTCGGTTTTCACTCTTTTTTGCGGGACTTCTTGGAGGTATGGCCTGACGCCATTCAGTTTCTGGTCAGCGTCCCGCCGGGGCCCCGGCCCCTCACCCTCCTTCACCCCAGCTTACGTAGGAATCGTCACCTTCCTCGGGTGTTTCATGGAGATGCCTTCCTGTTTCTAATGACCAGCAGGCCAAAAGGGAAGGTCCATCTTATAGCGTATGGCTCTGTCCCTCAGTATCTTTGTGACCGGCTGGAGCTTTCATGCGCCGGGCTAGAGTTATGTGGGGACAAGTCCTAGAATAGCTGCAGGGCAACTCCCTCGAACTGCAGGCTCCCTCCCCTCTGGCTTTTTGAAAATCGCTTCCGGGTACGAAATAATGCAACTCGGGCGATGACATCCCGCGGCTAGGCGTTGCCCACGGTTTACTTACTCCCAGGCTCGGTGACACCTGTCCATCATGAGCTCCGCCGCATGGGTATCCGCAAGCATGGTCCGCCAACCATCGGTGTGACAAAGTCCTCCACCCCGTTATTTCCTCGGGGATACCGGTATGCTGACATTGCTGCTGCGAACGGTCCCGGTTCTCGGAGTCTTTTTGGCGGTCCGACAGGTCTCTGATCTGGGCTTGGAGATAGGAGGACCGTTTCTTTCTGTTTCTTGACGGTTGCGGAGACGGTCGCCATTTTATCTCCAGGGCCCCCGTTCTTTCGTTCTTTCGCCGAGCCCCGTACTCCTTCCTGAGCTCTTTATCTACTCCGCCTGAAAGAGCGATTTCATCCCATTATACATTGCGGTTAAATTCCAGCGCCTTACAGGTTGCTGGCTCCCGGTGCCTCGTCCATGTCTTCCTCGTGATCTGAACCCGAGCCCGCGGCTGAGCCGGGCGCCATTTCTGACTCTGCCTCCCTAGCTGCAGACCGGCTAAGATATTTCCTAAGTCGACCCTATTTTTCTTTTTGGACGATGTGGTGCCATCCTTCTACTCCCTGATAGCGTGGTGAAACTTTGGTTGCGAAATTCAGTTTACTGGCTAAAATTGTTTTAGTTCATTGTCGGGGGTAGGAGCTCGTGGCTTAGCATCCAGTCCCCCAACCATCACGCATGCGCCTCTCTCAGCGATATTTGACAATTCTTCAAAATGAATTAAGGTTCCGTCTCTGATCTTCAGCACAAAGAACCATTTCCTTTTGAACGAATTAACTTCTAGTATCGAAAACGTGGTTGTTTCCTTTTCCTTCTTGTAATTTATGATTGAGCTGATTTAGTTGTGATGTGATGTCCATCGTGAAATAAATTTTTGCAACCACGTGGTCGTCTAATTCTGGATATTGAAACATCCTTTTGTTCGAGGAATATTTAATTTTGTTAAACAAGAAGCAAAACGCTTTAAAACATCACCTCTTGAAAGCCATCACACTTTGTTTATGCAGGAGAAGTCTTGATATTCGTTTTCCATTTCACTCAGAAACTCTTTAAATTGACGATGGGTAGCGCGTTTGCCACAATGCTGTTGGTATCTTAGTGACCAATTCCATAACTTTACCAATTTCTTCTGGAATGTCTGTGCATAAAGCTTCTTCTTGCGGATTATACAATGGACGCAAGTACCTCGTGATTAATTCTCCTGTTAAAATTGAAACAAATCCTTTTCTTCCCCTGTCATACTTTTTGCCCCATCGGTTGCAATTGACACAATTTTATTTAGTGGGATTGATTTTTTTCCATGCATTCTTGACCGCTTTTGCTATCTCTCCTCTCCACGCGTTTGGCCCTTGATTGGCACATAATCCCAGAAGTTCTTCTTTATTACCCCCAGATGTTCATAGCGCAACAAAAAGGGAAACTTGGGCTGTATGCTTTGTTGCGCAAGACTCATCTACGCATTGATAAATATGAAGCCACTTTTATGTCTTTCGACTTGTTGTTGTCACATTTAAGAACATTTAACAGTTCTATCTTTTACGTATTAGCAGATAACTGTACGCTTTAATATTTTTTAGAATCTCTTGTTTTTAAAATTCTGAAAAAGTACTTCAGATGCATTGATAAAACAACAACGTTTTATGTACTCACATCTGGTATGGTTTTCCTTTCTTAGAGATTTTCCTAGCTCACGATAAGCTTGCAATATTAACATTTTTGGAAGATTGCATCCAGGAACTAAATACAGAACTTGATTTTTCACATTTTTTTCCGAAGTCTTCAACTGGCTTTCTTTCTCGTGTCACCGACAGTATAATGTGCTTGCGAATGAGCCGTGTTTTGTCGTGATGTGTCTCTCCAACTTTTGACGTCTTCTTATGTGCCGTTTTTCTGGCACATAAGAAACAGGTCGGAAGGCCACCTAATTTCGCGATAAACGCGAAAGACTCAGTCCATTCCATTTGAAATTCACGGTGTTCATCTTCTGTTTTTCTTTGTTTCTTTTTTGTAGCCATGTTGGAGGGCGTCTAAAACATTTTCTTTTAAATATAAATACTACATGATTATATGTAATATTTTTAAATTAAAAGCATGCATGAGACGCTTGCTTTTTTATATAGAAAATTATAATGCAACAATACCTGTGATGAGCAAACTTATAACTTGTAATACAACTTGTTGAGGTGCGGATTCAAATGGAATTGTACATATAAAAATACTCCCACCTCGCCAACACATATAACTATTCCCCCAAGCACCCCCCATCAACATCAGGCTGCCCCCCATCATTATTCCCCCCATCAATCACTCTCACCCATCACATCAGGCTGTCCCCCCCCATACTATTCCCCTCATCAGATCAGGCTGCCCCCCCATCATTATTCTCCCTATCACATCAAGCTGCCCCCCCATCACATCAGGCTGCCCCCCCATCATTATTTCCCCCCTCACATCAGGCTGCCCCCATCATTATTCCCCCCCATCACATCAGCTGCCCCCCCTCATATTCATCACATCAGGCCTGCCCCCATCATTATTCCCCCCCCCCCATCACCATCAGGCTGCCCCCCCATCATTATTCCCCCCCACCACATCAGGCTGCCCCCCCATCATTATTCCCCCCATCACATCAGGCTGCCCCCCCCATCATTATTCCCCCCCCCATCACATCAGGCTGGCTGGCCCCCATCATCTCATCTCTACTGGCCCCCGATCATCATCTTATTCATCCCCCCCCCCCCAGGCCACAATTGCTGTTCTTACCTTATTATAGGCAGGATGCAGACTTCCTGTCTCTGTGTCCCCTCGGCCGTATCATAAGTATGGGGGTGTATTCATATGCATGCATGTGTTGTCTCGAAATATTTTGGTAAAACAAAAAGCCTCTTCCTTGAAAGGTTGCAGACCCCTGGTCCAGCCGATGTCTTTCTCTACTTTTTGGGGATATGGTGGGGGCCATGATAATCTGTTGGTGTTTTATGTCCTGTGTCATCAGAGGAGTCTATTGCACATGGGCAGTTTCCATCTTCTGAATATTTGCTTGTTGGTTACCTATTGTCTAAACTCTTTTTTTTCTTTATACAGATCTTTTTCGTGGTATCCCAGTTTGTGCTGTTGCCCTTCAGACTGAGGGGTGTGCCCATGTTCTGCCACATAAACCCAACTGCCTGTGTCTGGGATTTGTGTCCTTGCTCTCCTGTGCTCTCATCCCACCGCTACTTAGTCCTTCTACCATCCATTATCCTACATTCGGCTTTTTATGGCAAGTAGTACTTTCCATATATCGTACTGTGGTCTCCAGGCAAGTGTGTTTAAGAAAATATTGTCCAATAAAAACCATTAGCGCACACTGTGAAAAGCCACTTTAACCTCTCATATTCAGTTGTACTGTTCATTATTAACACTATCACTGCTCTTATCTATGGTCATGATCTACAAATTGTTTGTGATTTACACTTCTCAGTTTAATGTTCTTATGGGTAGGACCTCACTATGTCATATTGGAATGTGTTGCACATACTTTCAGTTTATGATTTAACTGATTGCTCGTTTGTATCTCCCTCTTTACGCCAACATATTGTTAAATGCTTGTGACGTATGCGCAGATCACCAAGCATCCTGTTACCATGATGACAGAAGGACCTGATCCAGATCATGGAACATGAATGGTCCGGATTAGCTAAGAGCGGGTCACGTGAACGACAGAGGTCAGACACACCTGCACCCTCTTAAGGTGGAGGATGCATGTCCTCCATTCAGGCTAGGTAAGGAAACCTTGAGTCATTGGATCTTTTTCTGAAACATAATCAATAGCAATAATCTGAACATAAAATTCACCTCAAATATTAGTAAGCTGAAGGTGGAATTTTTAGGTTTAGCACTCTATGTGGAGGAGGTTCTGGTCAGTTACAGACATCTCCGGGATTACCTCAATTCGCAGCAGGCCACAGAGCCACCGTCACCCATCTTATTACCGGCTCTCAGAACAAGCAACCCAACTATAGCCAGGTCCCCCTCTGGGCTCCCCTCACCTCCGCTGCGACGAGCTGCGGGTAAATAGGGAGGTTGCTGCTGGGCGTGCGGGTCGCTGGAGGTCCTCTACGCAGGGCGCCGCCATCTTTAATCACCCGCGCATGCACAGTGGAAACTGGCGCAGAGTGCCCCGATAGCGGCTGCCATTTGGCAGAGTTGCACATGCACAGAAGCCCTATAACAGCGGTGGCCATTAAAGGAAAGCTCCGCAGGGGAACTACAAATCCCAGCAGCCCCAGGGGCTGGTAGACACATGACACCGCACAGCCAATAGGGCTGCAGCATTCCCCTGCACCATGAGATACATTTGGCACGCTGGAACCGCCCGCTCAGTCAGAAGGGGAGCAGAGACAGAGAAGGTAGTGTCCAGGGAGCGGTGCATCCCTAGACTAGGCCTAGCTTGCCCACTTATGCCCAAGGTAGGCCCTGAGACGCAAACAGATTGTGGCTGCTTCAGGGACAGGCCCCTTAGATAGGGACACTGCCCCAATTAGAGCTATAGTGTCAGGGACACAGCGACACCGCACAGTACCTGCGGCCTGTTGTCTTGGACAAGACCACCACCGCCATATAGACTCTTCATGGTTGGATCCTCCAGCCAGAGTCCACCCAACGTTGAGGCGTACGCCATCGCTGACTGTGTGGGACCAGACGGGCTCGTTTCACCAGTTGTTGGTAACCAGGTGCTGGAGCACCCGGCAGGTATCAAGATCATCAAGTGCACCCACTTCCAAGTGCTACCGCACACTTTGGGGTGGGATGTGGATCCTGTGAACACCGGGGTGGTTAGGTGCCCAGGGCACCTCAGTACTTTTGGGGAAAACCTCACCAGGGTGTGCACAAGGTGGTTGGGATAATTTGTGGTTACGGCTGTGCAGGGCTTGCATAATATATGTTATTCCGTTATAGTATTTATTATATGCGTTCAGTAAACCTGTTATCCTATACAAGTGTGTGTATATCTCAGCTTGCACACCCAGCCTGTATACCTCAGCTTGCACACCCAGCCTGCCGGACACCCGTCCTGAGATCCAGGTAAAGATAGAGTCCAGTCAAAACCCCTGTACATCCACACATTACCTGTGCAATTACCTCATTTTAAGCCAGGTAAGAATAGGGGTTACACCTGTATTGTTATAAACTCCCTTATTAGCCGGGCAGGGAGGGTTACATATTCTATTTTTTAATTTTTTACAATTTCTCTGATCAGCTGTATCCAGCAATATCATAATGCATATAGCCTGGTGACAGATAAGGAGTCTAATAGCTATAAAGTTTGCACAGAAAGCAGTCGAAGAAAGTAGAAGTCAGTTGGCACGTGAGGAGAAAGTAAGAATGCTGGAGGCGGAAATAATTGGGCACATCGTAAAGAAAAGTGATGGGGGTGGGGGGAGAGGATGGGAAAGAGAGGTGAGCAAACCTCAGCCATTTCTGACTGCCAAACGGCAGGGATGCCACACACGTGGTTGTCCAGGAAGAAAATCATTCACTACACGAGCTTCGACCAGCGGAAACGCGCCAATGCCGCCTTCCTGATCTCTGCGTACGCGGTGATCTATTTAAAGAAGAATCCGGAGGAGCCGTACAGAGCCCTGCTCTCCGGGGCCAGCCCCTCGTATCTCCCGTTCAGAGATGCTTCGTACGGGAACTGCACCTACAACCTCACCATCCTGGACTGTCTGCAAGGCTCTCCGGCACGGCTTCTTTCACTTCAACAGTTTTGATGTGGATGGATATGAGCATTACGGGAGGGTGGAGAATGGAGACTTTAACTGGATCGTCCCGGGGAAATTCCTGGCGTTCAGCAGCCCGCACCCGAAAAGCAAAATTGAAAATGGTTACCCCTTCCACGCACCTGAAGCGTATTTCCCCAACTTTCAGAAAACACAACGTCACGACCGTCGTCCGACTCAACAAGAACATTTATGACGCAAAGATCTTCACGGAAGCGGGTTTCCATCACCACGACATGTTCTTTGAAGACGGGAGCACGCCCAGCGATCCCATCCTGCGCAGGTTCCTGAGCCTGTGTGAGGGCACGGAGGGAGCTATCGCCGTGCACTGCGAAGCCGGCCTGGGCAGGACTGGATCCCTGATCTCCTGCTACATCATGAAACACTACAGGTTCACACACTCCGAGGCCATCTCCTGACTCCGAATATGCCGTCCCGGCTGTATCATCGGACCCCAGCAGCACTTCCTGGAGGAGAAGCAGACCTGGCTGTGGGTTCAGGGCGACATTTACAGATCCAAGCAGACTCAGCTGGAGGATGGGGCTGTCACCCAGATCCTGTCTGACTTTGAGGATCTGTCTGTGGGCCGGAGCCTGAACCGGTGGCACAGCATGGAGAGAGCAGGAGAGAATAATTATGAGGATGAGTTGGGGCAGAGAAACGCTCTGACTCAGAGAGACAAACTGCGCGCCTTGAAGAGTCGGAGACAGCCGCTCTCTGCTACCACTTGCGCCCTGCGTCTGGATGAGATGAAGATGCACACGAGATCCAAGTTACAGCCGTTCAGGGTGATCGCATCGAACAGCGCGCAGGGGTCCATGTCCCCGCTGAAGTCGTCCAAGGTGTTGGTGTCTACGTCGGCTACGGCGAAACGCATCGGGCAGAGCCAGGCCTCCTTCAACACGGGGAAAGGCTTCCCGGTACGTTCGCGGTTTGCCCCGGCACGACCAACGACTGAGAAGCCAACTGAAAGATTCGAGTCTTGAGTCCTGTCTAAATATGAAAATCACTGTGTATACACTGAACATTTGGCAATTCTCTAAAAAAAAAAAAAGTCCAACCACATAAATCGCATAAAAAGTGATTGAAGTACGTTTGTCATAGGCATATATGAACATTAACATACAGTATTAGTGTGTGTACAATATATGTATGTATCATAAGTATGGGGGTGTATTCATATGCATGCATGTGTTGTCTCTCGAAATATTTTGGTAAAACAAAAAGCCTCTTCCTTGAAAGGTTGCAGACCCCTGGCCCAGCCGATGTCTTTCTCTACTTTTTGGGGATATGGTGGGGGCCATGATAATCTGTTGGTGTTTTATGTCCTGTGTCATCAGAGGAGTCTATTGCACATGGGCAGTTTCCATCTTCTGAATATTTGCTTGTTGGTTACCTATTGTCTAAAAAAAAAATTCTTTATACAGATCTTTTTCGTGGTATCCCAGTTTGTGCTGTTGCCCTGCAGACTGAGGGGTGTGCCCATGTTCTGCCACATAAACCCAACTGCCTGTGTCTGGGATTTGTGTCCTTGCTCTCCTGTGGTCTCATCCCACCGCTACTTAGTCCTTCTACCATCCATTATCCTACATTCGGCTTTTTATGGCAAGTAGTACTTTCCATATATCGTACTGTGGTCTCCAGGCGAGGGTGTTTAAGAAAATATTGTCCAATAAAAACCATTAGCGCACACTGTGAAAAGCCACTTTAACCTCTCATATTCACTTGTACTGTTCATTATTAACAAGAACTTGTAAAATAATTACATCAGAAAACTGGAGAGAAATGCAATTTAAGATAATGCATAGGGCATATATACCCTTCACCAGACAAATTACCAATATAGAAGCAGACACAACGAAATGCCCCAAATGCAACCTCCCTAAAGCTAAACTCAAACACTGTCTCTGGACATGCATAAAAATTAACGAATTCTGGATACAGGTCCTACAATATATTAAAGAAGTTACAAAAATTAGCTGGGTAAGACACCCCCTCCCTATGATATTTGTCAATTCTGAACCTTGGACAATTAAGATCAACCAAAATAGGGGGGCCATTCTCCCAACAGAGATGATTCTCCTGGTAGCCAGAAAAGCCATTATGATCAAATGGTTAGATTCACAAGCACCAAACATTGAACTTATAAAATCCCTCTTGGTCAAACTGATCACGATAGACAGAATATCTACCGAACAAGTAGGAGATCATCAGTATGCCAAATTTGATCGAAAATGGGGGATGATTATAAACTCTTTTCCCCAGCTAGAACAGAATAAATTCAGATGACACCCAAGATAGGATGGTAAACTAAACTGGACGGAAAACCTGATAAAGGAAATATAAAATAAGGAGAACGTCCTGCATCACAACATAACATAATAACATGACAGAACAGAGTAAAAACAAAGAGCCTAGTCTAAACAAATATGATAACTAAAAGAAAGAACGGTAGTCACAAGCAAGCTATGATACAAGGTTTTACGTTAAATGGTCGAGATATTAGATCAAGACCAGTTATAAGTTCGAAAAAAGAAAAAAAATGGGTATAACAAATATGTATTTAAATATGTAACATTATACGATAACTTATGTACATGTAAATACAAACACCCTAATAAAAAGATACTTTAAAAAAAAAAAGGATAAAAGTTGTTAACTTTTTTAATGCAGGTTATTTATATAATTCCCATTGTAGTTTTATTTAAAGTTCAATGCTGTATATTTCCATGCTGTTGATTCTAATAAAATGTGCGTTCCCCATTATGCTAAAAAAAAAACCACTTAAAATCCTTTAAGAATGCAAGAGGAAGGGGGGGCCTGGGTGTCCCAGATATCACAAAGTATTATTTAGCGGCCCAGTTGAGGCAAGCCGTAGTGTGGAACGCAGACCCGGGTCTTTATTGTTGGCTAGACATTGAATCCCACTACGTAAAAACGCCTTCCCTGCAGGCCCACCTTTGGTGCATAGACAAGGGGGATAGACCACCCCGTAGGTTCGACCTTGGTGCCATCAGACACACCTGGGAAGTCTGGCGGAAATGCACATCAAAGTTTAAACTAACTGCTCCAAGCTCACTGCTTACTCCGTTCCACAACAACCCCCACTTCCCCCCGGGATGTGAACCAAAGCAGTTTAACTATTTTCGTCTGAAGGGGGTTAGGGTGGTCGCCGACCTACTGAGCGATGGAAGGCTGCTGAACTATCAAGAATTACGAGCAAAATACGAGGCACCAGAACTGATCCCATTTAAGTATCTCCAAATTAGACATTATCGCCAAAAATTGTCCCCAAAATTTGAGTATCCTCCCCTCACCAATTTTGAGAGGCTTTGCCGAACTGGCAAACATCAAACAGCCTTGATCTCCAACATATACGCTGGTATGGAGAGAACAACAGGCCCCTCCACTCACGACTACATTTCCAAGTGGGCGGCGGAATTAAGTATAGAAATAGATAAAGAAAACTGGGAGGATATATGGGACGCTGCTTCAGGAACTTCCATCTGTACCACGGCAAAGGAGAATATCTACAAAATCTTGTTCCACTGGTATCTAACCCCAGTTAGATTGAAGCAAATCTACCCCCTGGCCTCAGATCTATGTTGGAGAGACTGTGGACAGAGAGGAGACATGGCCCACATTTGGTGGTCATGCTCAAAAATCCAAAAATTTTGGCTTTCTATTCAAACTTTAATCCGAGAGGTAACTAGACTCACATTAGACCCAGATCCACTGACCTTCCTCCTGGGCAGGCCAATAGAGGAAATTGACCGGAAATAGAGGAAATTAATCTCCTCCATCCTTACCGCGGCTAGGTGTGCTGTGGCATTCTCCTGGAAAAAGATCTCTCCCCCCTCCATTCAGGCGGTTAAGAGAAGAATAGATGATGTTATGCTTATGGAACGTCTGACGGCGTTTCTCAAACGCAAGACTGCGTCATTACAAAATATGGGAACCCTGGGAGGTTCACTGACACCTAAGCGAACCCGATAGGAGACACCATGATCACCCAGACCACAGCCTGAAGGATATTAGGGTCAGCGGGACGGGGAAGGCTCACCCTCTCCCCCCCTTCATCTTCGCACACCCTCCCCCCCATACCCTCCTCATCCCCCCCCCTCTTTTTCAGACCTCTCGCTCCCCTGGTCACCTGGTGACCCAGAGGTCGCGCCACCCTTGGCGGTACACCCCCCCCCTCTCCCAACACGGAAAATCAGAAAACCAAAGTGTATTAGGAAAGTGTGACGTGATATATGCCTGTAAATTTGCCTGTTTCCTAATTAAAAAGTTACAAAAAAAAAAAATCCTTAAGAACTGCATTTATATTATCCAGGTATCGGCATCTTTTTGATTTTGCAAGTCCCAGAAGTGACTCATTTTGTTGTGTGAGGCAGCTCATTTTTTATTAGCCAATACATACAAGGGATGCTAAAATGCTTGTTCCAGTGTCAGGGCCTGTTGCAGTCTACTTAATGCCATATTCTTCAGCTACAGCCCCCTGCTATAAGTTTTTAGTCCAGCTATTGTTCTAAGTATTAATACAAGGGCAAGGAGTACAATTTTTACACAGAATACCATTTCTTTTGTTATGTACAACCTTTCAATTTCATATACTTTTTAAATAGTGACTACTTCTAGAATGCCTTTTTTATTTACACAGCATAAGTGTTGCTTATATTTTTCCAAAACACAATCCGGAGATTTGTCCCAATGTTAAAGGATGCAAGGCGGGACAATACAACTATTTTTATGTACCCACTTTGACCATATAGATCATCCAGGTTAGGACAGGACTATTTTGCTGCTTAATTTCAAGTTCTCTTAAAAGGTTTGAGCCAGTTTTACCCAAGCCGACTCCAGCAACTGGTTGTTTAATGAGCAAGACAGACCGGTGGGCATCACAACCTTGGGTTTAGGGGGATAAGTGCCATCTATAATCACTTACACCTTATGTCTAGTAGCCATCATACCTTGAGATAGGCTGCTTTTGCATGCAGCTTTTTTTTTTATATGGCAGAAGAGATTGAGTCTAATCCAAAATTCAACACTTAGCATATATACGCTGTTCATCAGCCTCTTGAGAAGTGTATTCATCAGTGACCGGCTTGATATTGTATATTATATATATGTAGCCAGGTATTCCCTCGGTCTCCGTGTGTGCCGGAGGGGCGGCGTAGTCGGCGGTGATCTCGGCGGCAGAGGGCCGCCATGTTGGCTGTGCGCGCGCACTTCGCAGAGAAGCGCAGTAGCGGCGAGCGCGAGTACGGGGTCTTTGCGAGACAGGCAGGCAAGGGGCACCTTGCGGTGGCCATTAGAGGGATAGGGACAGCATGAGTGCGGAGCGGCGGCCATTATAGAGAGCACAAGGCTCCCTATGTACAAGGCTGTAGGCGGGACTACAATCCCCATGATGCTCAGGGGCAGTGACACCACCTGATACCAGGACCCAGCGTGTGCGTTTCAGCAAGAGCGCTGACGTCATCTCTCTGCAGTCCCCAGGCACTGCGTGTCAACGCTACTCATGCGTTCCATGCAGGGTAAAACAGGAAGTCACTCTGCAATCACCAGACACTGTGTGTCAGCGCTACTAGGGCTCTCCACGCAGGGTGAACCAGGAGGTAAGTGAATACACAGTGGTAGCGCTACCCACTTGTATATTATCAGTAGAAAATCATATATTAGCATAATAGCCATCTAAGGGGATATGGTAATATATAACCCAAAATAGCTAACACACTAGAAGGTGGACATGGCCAGATAAATATAATAGTACAAAGCAAGAGTGTAAAAGCAAATTAGCATATAAATCTAATAAAAATATATACTGTAGATAAATAAACACTTATATATACTGTATATATGTATATATATATATATATATATATATAAATAACCTGAGTCAAATATAACAGAACACAGCACACAGATACTAAAAAACATTTAAAAAAAACAAGCATATAATATATTAAAAAATAGGATCTATACACCTCATTTATATTTTTTAAAAAAACATTAAAATCGAAGTCGACATTCAGTCCCTTTGGTTGTAGTATTTTTAGCTCAAAGATCCAAAATGATTCTCGTTGAGATAACTATTGTACCCTATTCCCACCTCGCCAATGTGTAGGTACTAGTTCTATCCCCATGTATTTTAAATCATCGGAGTTGGAGTTATGATATTTTTTTAAATTTAGGGGAACACTGATTTTCTACCCCTAAATTGATGTTTCTTAGGTGTTCAAGAATTCTTGTATGGAGGGGACGTGTAGTTCTTCCTATATATTGTAATCCATATGGACATATCAGCATGTATATTACATGTGTGCTACAATTTATAAATGATTTAATTTTAAAGCTTTTTTCTGTATGTTTAGAGCTAAAAGTATCAGTTTTAGTCTGACCATTTTTACACGCTTTACATGTGGTGCACTTATGGAAGCCTTTTGGTAGAGATGGTAACCATTTATCCACTTCATTATCTTGTTTTCTTATTTCTTTTAGGGCACTGGTTGCTAACGAGTCTTTCAAGTTCTTAGCACGGCTGAACACTACCTGCGAACGTTCCTCCAAGAAATCGCCCAGAATGGGATCCCCTTTTAAAATATGATAGTGCTTTTGAATTACTTTTTGAATTTTATCAAACTCACGATTATATTTTATTATAAATGGAATAAAATTATCCTTAATTTGTTTCTTTTCATTAGTTATTAAAAGATGTTTTCTGAGGCGCATGCGCGATGGTGTGGTGGATGGATGCCTGAACCCTGAGCTCCGTCCCCTGCCGAATTAAAAGCACTAAAAAATCCGCTTAAAACGTATATTATTCCTACGGAGCCTCCCTTCTTCACTCGGTGAACCAGCCAGAATGGCCCCGCAAAACCCCCCCAAAAAAAGACAACGGGCGATCTGAGGAAATACTTAAATCGGTCTAGCTCCCGGAGCGCCGGGGCCGCAACGGCGTCAAATTCAACAGCAGGTTCCGACTCCGATCACGAGGAAGAACTGCCGGAGGGGGCCTGAACAGCTGCCGGTCCGCCAATGTGACTTCGACAGACTGTACCGAGACCTAAAAACCCTCCTACAGACAGAAAATGAAGAACTACGCAAAGAAGTTCGGAGCGTGGGTGAAAGGACTGGGGGATTAGAGGAAAAAATGGCGGCCACAGCTAAGTCGTTAAAGAAAAATGAAAAACGCACCGCGCACCTTCAAACCCAAATAACCGAGATCGCAGACCGTCAAGAAGATGCGGAGAATAGGGATTGCCGCAACAACATTAGGATTCGCGGCGTACCTGAGGCAGTTAACGACGTTTAAGGATTCATCTCCCGCTGGCTAACAACGTTGCTCCCCGAGCTACCTGAAGCAGAACTCCAGATGGACCGCTGCCACAGGGCCATCAGGAGCAGACCTCTGGCAACGGAACAGCCGCGGGATCTCATTGCCAGACTCCAATACTTCAGATCCAGAGACGCGGTGTTCCAAAAGACTAGGACGGAGGGGTCCTGCCGATTTGAGACCACCCACCAGATCTTTCAAGACCTATCTCCAATCACGCTAGACAGAAGAAGAAAGCTGCAACCGATCACAAAGCTACTGCGTGAGAGCGCGATTCGGTACAGATGGACCTTCCCGTTTGGTCTATTGGTCATCAAAAACGGGAGGGCCATCTCTATTAAGGAGATCGAGGACGGTGAAGAATTCCTCCACAAAATAGGAGTGAAGGAGGGTCCGGCGGCCGCCCCTCGCAGGGAGCAACCACCTGAATCAGACTGGCAGAAAGCAGGCAGACCTCGGGAGACAGCGGTTGAAGCTGAGGACTGAGGCAGGACACCGCAGTGGCCTTGTTTAAAAGACGTTTGGTTATTCGTTTAAAATAAACCATGACTCTTTGTTCCCGAAGTTACGGACGAAGTTACCATTAAAGTTGACGTTGTAATAAACTCCCAATCATGTGATCGCCCAAAAGATGTAAATGTTCCTAGAAATAAAAGCAAAGCTGGGCCCCGGAAAGGTCAAGACGGATGCCCTATAGCGTGCGAAGAAGGGACTATACCTGGAAGAAAAGGAATAAAAGATAAATCACCACTCTTAACTGTTCAGTGGGGCCAAAATCAGAGTACAATCCCCCACGCATGGTGGTGGAACGCAAGAGATGCAAGATGGCGATGATGGAGGACACAGACGCCATGTTAAGACCCAGAGGATGAAGAAGAGGTATGGCGGGGAAGACAGAGCGGGAACGCAGCCGGCTCCGAGGACATCCAGAGGGAAAATGGCGGAGACCGGAAACACGTCACCGGAAATAGCCAGGCGGCCATCTTGGAGGGGGCAGGATCAGGTTCCAAGATGACGTCAGCAGAGAGTGACGGATGCAAAGAGCCCCCGGAAGCCGCGGACATAGGATGGAGGACAAGGGGTCGTACGAGAGGGAAAGAAGTAGGGGAGGACAGGATTAGGTCAGAGAGCGACGACAGGGAGGGGATAATAAAGATGGGGGAGTACATAGGCTATGGAATCAAATAAAGATAGGATCGGCACGTACTTAGAGTAGCCAGGGAAAGAGGGGACGTGAGGGATTATACCAGTCGCAGATTTAGGAAGCAGCGCCCAGGGGTTGGAGGAGGCGAAGAAGTTTAAAATGAGCACTCACAAAGGGATGCCCATTAGGAAGGGTAACACCAGGAATGGCAACCTTGGTCTATCAACTAGAGTCCATAAGAAGCAGTCCACTCTCGTAAGAGCCGCAGTTCTAAAGTCATGGGGCCTACCTAAGAAGAGAGAAAGGGAGTAGGAGCTAAGTAAGAAAGTGACTAAACGGAGGAGGGGTGGGGCAGTAGGTGACTGAGTATACCAGGGAGGGACCAACTAGGCTAGCTACGGGGAACAGGAGAGAGTTATCGGCTACACCACATAGGAGGAGAGTCTGTTAATATTAAAGTGGATGTTTTTGTTCTTTATGTTCAGCCCATGTCAAGGAGGTGGGGGGCGTGGGGACTGGGTTCCATGCCCGCCTTCGCCGTGGGACTCTGTCATGGGAGAGGGGGTTTGGCCCGGAACCGACAGCTAGAGCCTCCTGTTTAATAGATATCTGGCGTGAACAACACCAAGGAGAGAGGTTTTACCTTTTACTCCCACCCACACGACAGATACAGCAGGATAGATTACCTCTTTGTGTCTAGCAGAATGTTTTCTCAGATCACCCACACGGGAATCCATGATATTTCATGGTCGGATCATGCACCTGTTGAGCTGCGGTGCTCAGATTTTAGACTAGACAGACCAGCAGCGGAGTTCCTGATAAAAATTCCAGAGATTGAATACAAAGTAGGAACTCGAATCAGGGAATATTTTAAGTAGAACGTCGGCAGTGTTATTTCACAATCCACCCTATGGGAGGCCCATAAGGCAACGCTGAGAGGAGAGCTCATAGGGTTGTCAAGCAGGCGTAAAAGGGAGAAAGATAAAATTATCAAACAAACACAATCCGAATTGGCTATCAAAACTAAACTAAATTTGCTGCTGGTCTCCCGAGCTGAAAAGGAGTTGTCATGGTCTAAACTGAATTTTTTTTGAAAAAGCACACAAGCCAGATGCCCTCCTTGCCAAAAAACTCAGAGACAGAGATCAAAATTTCCGGATACAGACCATTCGGACTAGAAAGGGAGATCTCATTTCTGACCCCAAATTAATAGTAGCAGAATTCAAAGCATATTATGAATCCCTTTATGATTGGGGCGAAAGTCTCACAAAACGGGAACACTATTAGACAACTGAAGGCATTCCTAGAGGGGGCTGGATTACCTAGACTTAACAGAGAGGAAAGGGACGCATTACATGTTGACTTCTCATTAGAGGAGCTCCCAGAGGTAATGAAGACACTAAAGTCATCCAAAGCCCCTGGCCCGGGTGGCTTCTCTAACCTTTATTACAAAAAAATTCAGAATATCTTGGCTCCTCACCTATTAAAATTATTCAATTCCTTTCTGGAGGGTGCCCCCATTCCTGGCTCGATGCTACAAGCGTCAATCTCATTGATACACAAGCAAGGGAAGGACCCAGCAGACTGCAAAATCTATAGACCCATTTCACTGATCAATTCGGACACTAAAATATTTTCCAAATTATTGGCTAACCGTCTCAATAGAGTTATGCCAAAGCATAATATATGCCCTTACAAGGCAGCACTCTTTAATGACCCCGTTTGTGGGTAACCCTGATTTCGTTCCCGGCCTGCAGAGTAAAGCCTTTACAATTTGGAAACAAAAGAGCCTCACGAGGCTTCGGCATCTGGAGGGCAGAATCTCAATAAAATCCTTCGATCAACTTAAATCCGATAAAGAATTACCAAATTCAGAATTCTTTAGGTACCTCCAGATTCGTGCGTTCTGCACTAAAAATCCAAAACGCCTTGAGGCGAACAAATTTCGAGTAGCTCTGTTCAAGAGGGACAGATACCAGGGGATTTATCTCTGGTTTGTAGAGAGGTGATCTGTCCTGCAAAGGACGCCGACATCAAACTGAGTTACAGGGTTAAGTGGGAAGACTTAGGGGAGACTTTAGAAATCGAAGACTGGGACACAATAGTGATGGCGACGGCAAAATGCTCCATCTGCACCACATTAAAGGAGAATGCATACAAAGTCCTGATGAGATGGTATCTTACCCCGAAAAGATTGGCAAAGTTTGTTAAAGGTTACCCCCCTTGGGAACAAAACAATGTGGGGAGCAGGCAGACTTGCTGCACATGCTGTGGGGGTGCGACAAGACGGCCCCGATCTGGGAAGATATTAGAAACTGGCTGCAGAATGTACTCGGTCACACGGTCCCTTTGGACCCTTGGTTGTTTCTGTTGGGCAGGCGCACCAAGGGGCTAAACAGATCGGAACATAAATTAATCGCACATTGTGCCACAGCCCCGAGGTGCGAAATCGCGGAATTGTGGAAGCAACCGGAATTACCCAATATCTCAAAAATTCGGAATAGAATTTGGTACGTTTGCCGGATGGAGCAGTTGACGAGTCTGGTCAATGACACTGGCACAAATTTTCTAAAAACATGGGCTTTATGGCTAGCCCAATCAGATATCCCAGGGGTGAATGCCTCCAATAAATTGCTATGATAGCTCGAAATGTATTCTCTTTGGATGGGCGGGTGCTGACTTAGGCAAGCAAGAGACAGGTAGGGTGGGCAGGGGCAAGAACCGCTCGAAATTATGGTCAGAGGTCACAGAAGGAAACTGATCCCTTGCACAAGGGGATATGTGGAATGAAGTCGGGCTGAAGATACCTAGGACTGCATCCCCCCCCCCCTCCTTACCCCCATCCCTCATGTTTGTCGTCCGGTCTTGTGGCGTCAGTGTGTGTCCCCGTCTATTTAGTTGTTCCTGTGAGTTATAAAACAGAGTGCTGCGGATGCAGAATTATATGGCATTGTGTTGATAGATCTTTGTATGCCTGTATCAAGCACTTAATAAAAATTTTGGTTGGGAAAAAAAATAAGTTTTTCTATCCATTGTGTCTTATTTTTTTCTTGCTTTTTGTAAAAGGGTATTATCATATTTCTTATCTGTTAATCTTATTTCTAAAACGACCGCTTGTTCGTTAAAAATCCCCACCTCTGAGCAATTTCTCTTAATACGTCTCAGTTGTCCTGTAGGGAGGGATATTATTTGCAAGTATGTTAACAAGGGAACCGACATGGCAAATTTTGGACTCACAAATTAAAACATCCACAACGAAGTTTCTCAATACCAGTTGGGAAGATATATCAGTAGTAATGAAGCAGTTTGGAGGATTTTAAGCTTTCCTATTCACGAACGCCACCCAACCGTTGTTCACCTCACTGTTCATTTAGAAAACGGACAGAGAGTATACTTCGCACCTCATAACGCAAAGGCACTTGCTGCTCAACCACCAAACACAACTTTAACTGCCTTCTTTACATTGTGTCAACACGACTCATTTGCAAAGACATTACTATATCCTGACATTCCACGATATTACACTTGGAATACATCTACGAAGAATGTCAAGAAAAGAAAACATGGAGTACCTGTTCCTGGACAAGACGCCGTTGCAAGCAAAGCCTTAGGTCGGGTCTACACAATTCATCCAAACAACGCAGAATGTTTTTTTCTCAGAATGCAACGTAATACAGTTCCAGGACCAACTTCTTTTCAAGATCTCAAAACAGTCAACGGACAACTTTGTCAGACTTATAGAGAAGCTTGCCAAAAGCTTTGTTTACTAGATGATGATGAACACTGTGTAGCCCTGGATAAGTTTGGGCTATGATTCTTTATCCTCCTGGCAGTAATCATCCCCGGTAAGGGCAAGTTTGCCAGGAGTAATCATCGGTTTTCCCCACACACATGCTGTGCAGTGAGGCAGTGAAGATAGTGTCATCAGGCTCTGTGTCCAATCAGTGACACAGGGGTGGTGCCTATTGGAACTACTTATTGCCCAGTACTCCTGAATTTAGCAGTTCCTCTCCCCCTTGAGAGAGGATAGTCTACCCCAGTAAGCTGCCAGGGCTCTGGCAGGCTTTGTGACCCTTCCTCTGGGACAGGTTGGAAACTATTCCTTTCACTCCACTAGGGAGTAAGAGAAGAGCTAGGACAGCTTATAGGGCCCTGACAAGGAGTGATTGTCCAGGGACTTCCTTCGGGTGACAACCCTATGATGTGCGGCTGAGTGACCTGGCTGTAAGATGGGCAGTCTGCCTGGTGGAGAAATAAAGTATATCCTTGATATAGAAACCTTCTTTCCTGAGCCTGAAATCATTCAGGGAGAAGTTGCAGAGAGAATTTCTCCTTCAGAGATTCCTCCCTATCATGCTGGGGATCTGTTGGAGATGGAGGCGCTGAATCAGTGAGTATTACTCGGCTCTACCTCAAAAGCCTGTCCTGATATTCCCCATACCCCCACGGGAGACTCAGGGCCACCTGTTGCGAGCAGGTTTGCACCATCTTAGACCCAGTAACCATGACACCATTTCCCCTAGGGTACCCGACATGAGATTGGGGGGGGGGGGGGGGAAACAAGGGTTACAACTGGAATACTACATTATCTGAAGCAGCGTTACACTGTTTTCCGGATAAAATACGAAACCTTTTTGCCATTATACTCACCACCTGCCACCCATCCAACCCTAACACTCTATGGGAGACATAGAGAAAATATGAGTGAAGATATACTTGACAAAGCACGGAGAGACAACCCAACACTAGATTTACAATTTTTACCAGAAATTTTCAACGATGTACTCATATTATTAGAAGATAAATGTCTAGCTATCAATAACAAAACACTACTTCAGTTAGGTGTACAACCTCCCCAACGTAATCACCGAGATATACTTAATACATACCTTATGCGAGAGAGAAACTACAATATTGAACATCTAAGAACATACAGTATGTTGCATACAGAAAACCCATGTTAATCGCACAACAATTAACCACATATCATAACATCTTGCATCACATCACAAAGGGAGAAGGTGCAATAATTTTTCTCCATGCACCAGGAGGAACAGGAAAAACTTTTCTCATCAACTTACTCCTTGCCGAAATCATAATGCAAAATCATATAGAACTTGCAATTGCATCCTCTCTTATGGATGGAGGAAGAACAGTACACTCAGCTCTCAAATTACCTCTAAACATTGCCAATGAAGAAAACCCAACATACAGTATAATATTACCAAATCATCTGGTGAAGCACGCGTACTACAAACTTGCAAACTCATTGTCTGGGATGAATGTACGAAGGCTCACAAAAAATCACTTGAAGCCCTTGATAGAACATTAAAGGACTTACGTAACACTAATGAACTCATGGGAGGAGCAGTAGTACTTTTATAGCTGGTGATTTCCGACAAACACTTCTAGCAATATCAAGATCCACACCAGCAGACTAACTTCATGCATACCTTAAAGCTTCAAAACTATGGCAAAACGTCAAACAATATGCGAGTACAACTTTTAGGACAATCAAGTGCACAAGATTTTGCTGACAACCTTCTTCAAATTGGTGAAGGTACTTTACCTACTCACCATCAGGTGAACTGCATTTTCCACCCAATTTTTGTCACATGATGACATCACTTACAGACCTCATACATCACGTCTATCCAAGCATATTACAAAATTACACTAATCACCACTGGCTATGTGAACGAGCCATCCTTGCAGCTAAAAATACTTCTGTTAATGACATCAATCATCAAATTCAAGATATGCTTCCAGGACCACTAACTCAATACAACTCCATGGATACGATTGTGGATAGCGATGAAGCCGTAAACTATCCCACAGAATTCCTAAACTCACTAGAACCCCCGGGAATGCCACCACATCTGCTTTGACTAAAGTTGGATCACCCATCATGCTACTTGGCAATCTAAACACACCTAACCTTTGTAATGGAACAAGACTGCATCAAAACATTACTGCCCAACCGAAAGGCCAAAGGAGATGTCTTCATCCCTCGCATTCCACTGATTCCAACAGACTTGCCCTTCACTTTCAAACACCTACAATTCCCATTCAGACTAGCCTTTGGTATCACCATCAACAAATCACAAGGACAGTCAATCAAGTGCACTGGTATCAACTTAGAATCACCATGTTTCTCCCATGGACAGTTATATGTGGCATGTTCTAGAGTCGGATCACCAAATGAGTTGTATATCTTTGCTCCAACTGGAAATACTAAAAATGTTGTTTATAAACAAGTGTTAAAGCTGTAAAAATGTTACAACAAAAATTCAGTTATCAAATGAGTTTATTCAGAGTGCACACAATGGAGACAGCTTCAAAACAAAAAAAGCTCTCTCCCAGATAACACGGTATGCCATATATTTATACCCTAAAAACTAAAGCTCCACCCCTTTATGGGGGGGCATGCACGTCAGTAAATGACATCATTTTGTAATACATAACAATACTAAAACTGATGTAAGTTTGCAATACATAACAAATTATGTAAGTGTGCGTCAACTAAAATGACATAATCTTGTAATACATAATACTGGATAAATACGTAAGCTAAAAATCATTATGGGGTTAAATGTGATGTCAGTTCTGCCACCTGGCATATTAGTATGAGAAACAGTTTCATTGTAAGAATCTGAGCTTATCTTAGGCCGAGTCCATAGCAGAGGAAGCCACGCTGAGCCGTGCTGACGCTCCGCGGTGAGCCCCTGCATCCTCCATGAGGATGTCTTTAGAGAGGGCTCACGCGAGCGTCCCGCAGGCGTGCTGAGGCGGCAGCAATTTTATCCGACAGGATTTCTGTTTCCAGACCGCGCTGAGCAAGTCACGTGGGCGGCCAACATCCAATCAGAGGTAAGTGAAACAGAAAAATGGATACATGTAAGTAAAACTTTTGTGATTATTTTTTTGTGTGCCTTTTGCGTTGATTTGTGCTGTGATTGTGCTGTGACTTGTGTGCTGTGATGGATCCAGCACTTATTGAAGACTTGATCAATGAGGTCTCCCTCAGAGATCCATTGTGAAACCAACGTTCCAGAACTAATCATGACAGAAATGTCCACGATAAGCTCTGGAAAGAGATAGCGCAGCTACTTAACACATCACGTAAGTATTTCCCCCCCCTTTCTGCGTATACATGTGTATTTGCATTCCCCCCTAAAAGCGTACCCATACGCCTGTACTTATGTATTTTCCCCTTTTTTCTGCGTATACATGTGTATTTGCATTCCCCCCTAAAAGCGTACCCATACGCCTGTAATTATGTATTTTCCCCCCTTTTCTGCGTATACATGTGTATTTGCATTCCCCCCTAAAAGCATACCCATACGCCTGTACACATGCCAGTAATGGATAGTATCCATAGTATAAAAAATGCATGTTTTATCAATTGCATTTTATATCAAAATTGATGGCATGTTTTTTTATATCTTTTTTGTAGCATCAATAGCAAAAGGGAAGTGGAAAAGCCTTTGTGACGGGTACCGGCTGGAGCTGATGAAGTTCAACCCACCACGTTCAGGGGACCCTAGACCAAGCATCGGTGAAGGCCCATCGACGTGGCCCATCGACGTGGCCCATCGACGTGGCCATATTTTGAACTCATGAGTTTTCTGAAAGAGCAAATGCTGCCAGCGAAAACAACATCTAATTTGGAAGAACCCGGAAGCCAGGAAGAGCCCTTCCTGGAGTTGTCTTTCGTGGACGATGACCCGTGTTCACAGCCAGTTTCTTTAGTATCAACGCTGGAACCTACAGCAAAGAAACAGCGTCCCAACACAGATTTGAAGCGCAAAATGGTGCAAATTGAAGAAAATAAATTTGGATTGATGCAAGCCATGATGCAGACAACCAATGAAGAATTGGAATTTTTTAAGAGCTTGGTCCCCTATGTCATGCCTTTGGACAAATTGTCAAAGCTGCGGCTGCGACACAAAATACAAGAACTTGTATTTGATGCGGTGGCCGAAGTTGAGGCGCATAACTAGAACTGTATTTGCAAATTATAAAAATTTCCGTTAAAATTAAAGTTACACTAAATAATCTTACCAATGTAGTTCAATAAATATTTATATTGTTCATTTAACTTTTTGTGTGTGTTTAGTCTCCATTTATGGATTTAGATTATACAATTGTTAAAAAAATTATAAAAAAAAAGACAAAGTTATCACCACCACATATTTACTGACTGTCACACACACTCACAGACTCCATCTCCTCCCACCGCGTTTATTTTATCTCCATCCAGTATCAGTTAGTTGGAGGTTAGTAGGTAGGTAAATGAGAATTTTCACAGGTAGTGTAGGACCTGCATAATGGTCATGCCGTGACTGCAGGCTTATAACGCTTCGGCCAAAGAGAATACCAACATTGAAGTATTTAACTATGCATTTTGTTACATTTGATGTAGCATTGGGTATCTTTGTCTTTTGTTGAAAATATTAAAATAAACAGACTGCACTGTAAATGTTTTTTCAGTATTATAACAAGAAAACATTTCATTTAGACTTGGGTGGGTTTTTTTTGGGGGGGGGGGGCGCTCCTTTCATTTGTCCCGGACCCCATGATTTCTGTTGGCGGCCCTGCATATTGCTTGGTCTGCACCTATAACAGAGTAAATGTCTATATAACTATGCCTGAGAAAAGGGAGCAGCTCCCTCACACAGGCAGCATGTCCCTTTATAGAGGAAGGAGGACCACATCAGTGTTAATTTAAATATATGTACAAAAATGTCCCCCCTCCAGAGAACCAAACAAACTACGTGTACAAATGTATATATATAGGACAACAATGTACAACTAGCAGGGCACAACACATGGGGGGTGTATCTATCTATAGATATATATATATATATATCCAGAAATGGGGCCTGTATCACGTTATCACTGTAATGCCAGTGTTTTCCAGACTCCCAATATCTCCTCACCCCTCCTGGTGTATGATTTGAATAAGTGGTTTTCTATATATACGCATGTTTTATATAACTGGCTGCTGCTGTTTATTTCTCTGCTATCAGGTGTCATGTTCACACCGTCAAAAGAAACATCGGCCCTGACCACTGATCCCCCGCGTGTATTATATCTTCCTTTCCCCCGTGTTTATTTTATCTCTCCCCCCCGCGCGTTTATTTTATCTCCATCTCCTCCCACCGCGTTTATTTTATCTCCATCCACCGCGTTTATTTTAACATCTCCCCCCACATGTATTATAGCTTCTCTCTCCCGCCGCCTGTTCCTATCTGACGCAGCTGCGCGTCACACTGCGCTTTTATATACAGCACGCACCGCGCGCTCCCGAGGCACGTCACCGCGTCACCATCCGCCGCCCCCGCTGCGTGTAGGAGAGCGGGAGAGCGGGAGCGCGCCTCCAAACTGGAACGCGGCTGACGTCTCACAGCAGGGAGGCGGGGGGCGCGCGGCTGACGTCTCACAGCAGGGAGGCGGGGGGCGAGCGGCTGACGTCTCACAGCAGGGAGGCGGGGGGCGCGCGGCTGACGTCTCACAACAGGGAGGCCGAGAGTCGCGGCGGACGTTTCACGCAAGGGGGAGTGCGCGTGCCCGGTGTTTGAAAGTGAAGCGCGGGAAGAGGCAGAGCGCTGCTCCAGTTGTTATTATTATTACACACACTGGAGGCGGCAGCGGCAGGTTTTATCATTGCCGGGATTGTCCCAATCCTGTGATATACACGGGGTTCAGTAAGCGCAGAGGCCCGGGCGCCGGAACATATACTGCAGGAGGCTGCGATGGAAGAAACCGACAGCTTCAAAAACCCCTCGCAAAGCGGGGAGAAGGCGCTCACCCGGTGAGATATGCTCCTCACATACATACATACATAGGGTGCGTGTGTACATTCATACAGTGCATACATACAGATACAATGCGTGCGTGCATAGATCATATGTGCAATGTGTGCGAGCATAGATACACACGTGCAATGCGTGCGTGCATAGATACACCGTGCCAATTCGTGCAATAGATACCACGTGCAATCATAGAGTAACAACGAGTGCAAGTGCGTGCGTGTCATGATCACACACTGCAAGTGCGTGCGTGCATAGATGCACATGCGTGCATAGATGCACATGCGTGCGTGCATAGATGCACATGCGTGCGTGCATAGATGCACACACGTTCAATGCGGGCGCGCATGGATGCACACACGTGCAATGCGGGCGCGCATGGATGCACACACGTGCAATGCGGGCTGCGCATGGATGCACACACGTGCAATGCGGGCGCGCATGGATGCACACACTCTGTGTGTGTGTGTGTGTGTGTATGTGTGCGCCTCTGTCTGTGTGTGTGTGTGTGTGTGTGTGTGTGTGTGTGTGTGTGTGTGTGTGCGCGCCTCCCTGTGTGTGTGTGTGCGCTCCCTGTGTGTGTGTGTGTGTGTGTTGTGCCTCCCCTGTGTGTGTGTGCGCCTCCCTGTGTGGGTGTGTGTGTGTGTGTGTGCGCGCCTCCTGTGTGTGTGTGTGTGTGCGCGCGCCTCCCTGTGTGTGTGTGTGTGTGCGCGCGCCTCCCTGTGTGTGTGTGGTGTGTGTGTGTTGTGCGGCGCGCCTCCTGTGTGTGTGCGCGCGCCTCCCTGTTGTGTGTGCGCGCGCCTCCCTGTGTGGTGTGCGCGCGCCTCCCTGTGTGTGTGTGTGTGCGTGCGCCTCCCTGTGTGTGTGTGTGCGTGCGCCTCCCTGTGTGTGTGTGTGTGCGTGCGCCTCGCAGCCTCCCTGTGTGTGTGTGCGTGTGTGTGGTCGTTGCGCGCGCCTCCCTGTGTGTGCTGTGTGTGTGCGTGCGCGCCTCCTGTTGTGCGTGTGTGTGTCTGCGGCCTCTGTGCGTTCTTGCGCTTCCCTGTGTGTGTCGTTTGTGTGTGTGTGTGTGCCTCCCTGTGTGGTGCTCGCCTCCCTGTGTGTGTGCGTGCGCTCCCCTGTTGTGTGCGTGCGTGCGCCTCCCTGTGTGTGTGCGTTGTGCGCCTCCCTGTGTGTGTGCGTGCGTGTGTGTGTGTGTGTGTGTGTGTGTGTGTGCGCGCCTCCCTGTGTGTGGTTGTGGGCGCGCCTCCCTGTGTGTGTGCGCCTCCCTGTGTGCGTGCGCGCCTCCCTGTGTGCGCGCGCGCCTCCCTGTGTGCGCGCGCGCGCCTCCCTGTGTGCGCGCGCGCGCCTCCCTGTGTGCGCGCGCGCGCCTCCCTCTGTGCGCGCGCGCGCCTCCCTCTGTGCGCGCGCGTGCCTCCCTCTGTGCGCTGCGCTCTCGCGCGCCACCTCCCTCTGCGCGCGCGTGCCTGTGTTTGTGTGTGTCTCCCTCTGTCTGTTCCCGAGATTGGATAAAAATGTATAAAATTTGGGAACAAGACAAAATTCTTTGGGGCCAGACGTGTTTGAGTGGGGGAAGGGGGTGTATTAAAGGGATCCTTTCACTCATGTACTACGTCTACTTATTCACATGTGCTGGAATATAAAGAATCTGAAAGTGTGTGTGTGTGTGTTGGCTGTTTTTTCTTGATTTTTGTGTGCGTGCGCCTCCCTGTGTGTGTGTGTGTGTGTGTGTGTGTGTGTGTGTGTGCGCGCCTCCCTGTGTGTGTCTGTGTGTGCGCGCCTCCCTGTGTGTGTGTGTGTGTGTGTGTGTGTGTGTGTGTGTGTGCGCCTCCCTGTGTGTGTGTGTGTGTGTGTGTGCGCGCCTCCCTGTGTGTGTGTGTGTGTGTGTGCGCGCCTCCCTGTGTGTGTGCGCGCCTCCCTGTGTGTGTGCGCGCCTCCCTGTGTGCGTGCGCGCCTCCCTGTGTGCGCGCGCGAGCGCCTCTGTGCGCGCGCGCCTCCCTCTGTGCGCTGCGCTCTCGCGCGCCTCCCTCTGTGCGCGCGCGCCTGTGTTTGTGTGTGTCTCCCTCTGTCTGTTCCCGAGAGTGGATAAAAATGTATAAAATTTGGGAACAAGACAAAATTCTTTGGGGCCAGACGTGTTTGAGTGGGGGAAGGGGGTGTATTAAAGGGATCCTTTCACTCACGTACTACTTCTACTTATTCACATGTGCTGGAATATAAAGAATCTGAAAGTGTGTGTGTGTGTGTTGGCTGTTTTTTCTTGATTTTTATTTATTTTCCCTTTAATCAGACGGCAATCTTCATCTGGAACTCCAGTAAAGAAATTAATGGTGGTAGATTTCACTGGTATTTCATCTCCGCTCACACCCAGGAGCTCAAACAGAAGTAATAGGCTGAAACCATCTCCAGTGGCCAGTTACATGGACAACTTTGCAGAGAAAGAAAATTTTGGGGCTTCTCCTCTGAGGTCTAACCCTATAAGAAAGCTGGTAATTTCACCTGTTGAAACAGCCACTGTACCAAAAACGTGTGGATCTCCGCTCAAGAGGTCACCAAGCGCTGGTTCCCCATTCAAGTCTGCAGTGCCCACCTTATCTTTTTACAGTCGGGGTAAGTTTTACGTTACCCCTCTGGACCGGAAGCTAATCAATGAAAACAAGCTTCTTAGGCCGAGAAATGAAGAAGGTACCCTGCCCCGTCCCGGTAAAAGCCCAGAGGTTAAACTTGCCCGCACGGTAACACGTGCGAAGAACCTGCCTGGAAAGCAGGTGGTCAGTGTGAAGGCATCGCCAAGCAATCAGAAGCTCGCAATGAACATACCTTCCAGCAAACCCACCTTGAGAATTGAGGAAACCAGAAGTAGTTTCAGCACGAAAACAGGGGTTTTGGGACTCAAGATGAGACCAAGACCAAAACTCACTGTTGGAGCAGCATTTTTCGCTACAAGCAAAAAGCCTTGTTCAGCTTCAAAGAGGCCACCCTCAAAAGTAAAATTTCTTCCATCTTCAAAGCCCGCTGCAAAGAAAGTGAAGCAGGGCAACATGGTGAGTGCTGAAGCCCGTACAACGCCACCGGCGGATGGAAAACGCACAGGCTCTAGTGGTAAAATCGATGGTCCGAAAGAGGCCCAAGGCGAGATGAGGCTGGTGAATGTGTGCACCGAAGATGAGAAGGGGTTGCACACGAACAAAAGGGTAAAAGAACAAGTATTCAAGGAGATTGTGGGGAACATCCCAGGTCAGCTTGATAAAAAGGATCCTAAACTGGCTTTTGAGTTTAGAACGCCAAAGCGAGGAGACGCTGAAACCCTGGTAAGTTGTTTGTGTGTATATATGTACAATATATGTAGGAAGAAGGCACCCACTCCAGGAATTGTATTTAATGATAAATCAACTTTTCTGTTCTCTAAAGCAGGGTTGCTCAAATCCAGTTCTCAAGCACCCCACCCCTCAACAGGTGTGGTTTTCAGGATATCCCTGCTTCAGCACAGGTGGCTCAATCAGAGGCTGTCAAAGCACCCCTGCTCTAAAGAACCTTTCTCCAGACAAGTCAAGAAATGCCTGCTTTCTTTCAATCTACATATTTTATTTTGGGTGTGGGATTCATATTTTTTTTGTTCAGTCTTCTGCCATGAAACGCCTTTCCGCACTGATGGAAACCTTACAAACCATTTAAATCAATAGGCCCCAAGGTAGTGGTGTGAAAATGTACAATGTAACACCTGGTGCCTGTACTGTGCGCCACACTGATTGACCTGTCACTGCCACGACACGGGGTTCCCCAGCACGCTTCCTTGCCCGATGCTGCGGGCGGGCTGACCCGCAGCAACGGTGACTGATGGTTCGATCATCACAGCTCTGAGTGGGATGGCAGGGGAGCACTTCGGGAGGGGGTTTAGAGCGCGCACGTTCGTGTCAGTGATGCACACTTGACACACCCTATGACAGGTAGGAGTAGCGCTCTCCTCCCATTTAACAAAAACGCTGGCTCCTAAAAATTCTGTCTGGCTCCTAAGTGGGCTTTGTCCACCCCTGCCCTAAGGGGTCTTCCACCGCCAGGTGTGTTATGGCGCATAACTGATTAGGAAGAAAATTATCTGTCTTGTTAAAGTCTCATATTCACAGGGGCTGTTCCTTTAAAGCACCTGTTCCTACCACTGACTAATCCTGTTTTTGTGGAGCGGTAGTCTTCATTTTAAAGGGACAGTCCCTTCCATGACCAAAGAGCACTAACGGCAGTGACATGTCTACAGGGTTACATTTTTCTGTACCAACATCAAAGACTTGTGCTTAATTTTAAGTCAATGATAAAGGTCGTTTGCTGGGATTTGAGAAGGCTTTAATTTCCGGTGGCTAAGACCTTTTGTGGTGTCACGGTGTTAAACAAGGGCTTGTGCCCCGCCATACACCCCTCTTCCCTCCCCTTTACACACCTTAATAACTGTTTTGCTACCGGTAGAGGAACCACTTCATTGAGAAACCTTCCCCCCAATCAAAGACCCAGGATAAAAGGGATATTCATTCCCATAGAAACAAAAGCCGCCAAATCTTTGCTTTAAGCATGGTTGCTTTTGATAAAGCTGCCCACCTGCCTTAAACAAAGTGTTCCTTCTTCCCTGGGTTCACCTTTATCCTAATCGGAAGTCACAAATGGTAAGGAAGGGGAATCAAAAGGGGGATGAGGGGTTTTGTCTGCAAATTCTTGTTGAACACACACTGTGGCATCACAGAAAAGGGAGCGGCCAGAGGAACTAACGCCCCTCCCAGCTCCCGGCTTGTATTTACAAACGAACTTCTTTCAAATAGGGCAGTACTTGCCCCTCAGAACTCCCATTTTATCTTCTGCTATGAAAAAGGTAACGTTGGACTTCAGCCTCTCCCGATATTAATTGGCATTCGCTGGCTTTTGTGTTTGGGGGGATGTTTGAGCCCTGTACAGAATCCAATCCCTTTTCTTCTCTTCTGGCAGAAAGCCGGGCCTGAATTATCTCCTCCTCTCTATGACATGGACGAGGACGATACTTTTCTGATATCTTCAGACAAAAAAGGTAATGTGTGAGCGGTCTGTTCCCATTCAGAGATGCTGTGTAATGAGAGCTATTCGTTATAAGACACAAGTTGGATTGTTTTGTACAGGCATACCCCGCATTAACGTACGCAATGGGACCGGAGCATGTATGTAAAACGAAAATGTACTTAAAGTGAAGCACTACCTTTTTCCCACTTATCGATGCATGTACTGTACTGCAATCGTCATATACATGCAGAACTGATGTAAATAACGCATTTGTAAAAGGCTCTATAGTCTCCCGCTTGCGCACAGCTTCGGTACAGGTAGGGAGCAGGTATTGCTGTTCAGGACGTGCTGACAGGCGCATGCGCGAGCTGCCGTTTGTCTATTGGGCGATATGTCCTTACTCGTGAGTGTACTTAAAGTGAGTGTCCTTAAACCGGGGTATGCCTGTAAATCTGTGTGGTTTCCAAAGCAATCTCACTTCCTCTCTCTCGCGCACGCCCCTCTTGTCGCTCTCTCCGCGTGCGCTCACATTTACATACTCCTGTGGTTTAAAAGTAAACTTTGATTTATGAAGTTTGATTTATGAAGTTAACCTATACATTTTCCGTGCAGCACTCAGACTTCATGAATAAAAGTGAATACGTATTGAAAGTCTAGTGCTCTGTCCTAGACCGGGTTCCTCGGCTCTTCAGGGTCCTGCCAGGGGACCCCCCAATGTCATAAACATGAAACATAAAAAAGACGAGCATAAGTTTGCTTAGTAAAAGTGCAATTGATATATTATGGGCCACAGGTGAGAATTGGGGCTTGTGGCCCATAATATATCAATATATCAGTAAGCAAAGTTGTGCTTGTCTTTTTTTTTTTCCTCACGTATTTGATTTATGAAGCGTCTGTCTATATACTGTTTGTGGTTTTTGTAAGTTGTTTTCTTTTTATTTAGCTTCCACCATCTATCCTATTTTCAGTACTCCTGCCACAGTTAAAAAAAGGTTAGTTTCTTTTTCATGCTTTTGTCTGTATACAAAAATCCCTCGATATACTTAACAGAAACGTTCCAGAAATGTTGTCCGTAAAGCGAAATTCCGTATATTAAACCCTATTTTCCCATTGACTTCCATTATATAACTGGAGATGCGTTCCTACGGAAATGAATTCAGCCACTAGACACAATACAAATTACAATTAAGTATGCAGCAAACTTATTTGATATATTTAATTGGACATTGATAATTTTATGATTATTATACATTATTATTATGCTAAGTCACAAACTCAAACTACTTACCAGAAACTGGTGATCGCCGTGTGAGGTGGAGGTGCAGGGAGATTTGCTGGGAGGGACTTGTATTCCGGTTCTGAATGAAGCATTGAGTTGTCTCCCAGTTGTTTTTGTACTGGTCTATTTTCTGAATTGATCATTTTTAGTATTGACCTGTAATATAGTGGGGGGAAAAATACAAATCTTATAATGCAAAATTCATTGTCCCAAAATTTTCCCCAACCCACACACACAAACACACGAAGACACAAAAGATACAACTATACAGGACAAATCGAAGATACCGACCTGGTACGAGAACAGCAATCGTCTCCTTGATGTGACACTTGGTGAAATGTTGTGATTCATTGATCCGAGTCTTTTATGCCATAACGCAGGGCTTCCAACTCCACTCAAGTACGTTGGGTATGAAGGATATCCCTGCTTCTGCACAGATGGTTTAGTCAAAATGACTGAGCCACCTGTGCTGAAGCAGAGAGATCCTTCATACATGACCTGTTGGGGTTCTTGAGGAGTTGGGAACCCTTGCTATAACGGATCGGATTTCTTGTCCTGCTGGACCTGACATTTCAAGGCACGAGAGAATAATGCTATGGGGTCTTTTTCTTTCTCTATATGCAGCTCACTCCCTTTGCATGGCAAGCCATTTGCACTTATGCATACATAGCTGGTGTTTATCCCCCCTGGGAGGCTGGACTCTAACACATCAGTTCCCAAATGTGTGTTTATAACCCTTGGAAAAAAAGAGGCCTAAATAGGGGTAATAATCCAATTTCCTCAGACCTACATCGTATATTACAGGGAGTTAAGCTGGCGCTTCTGATAAACAGACTATTTGATATCTAAGTATTTTCCGGACGCATTACTCATTTCATTTGGACTATAAGGCAGTGAGTTGAAAGACTTTATATTAAGAGCGTATGCAACTCGCTATATGCCTCGAGTGCACAATCTGTTATGGATATGATTTTTTTGATAATTAATTTATTTATTTTTTACCCCATTTTTAACTTGCAGATACAATCATAATTTCCCTCCCCTGAGCACTAGAAATAATGTGCAGCACAGAGTATAAAGAGGTGAAATGTTTCCTCTTCTGGGAGCCTGGGACCAATTGACCAATATTGTCATAATCTAGATTTCTGAATACTGACAATATTATCTCCGTATAATTACGTTTGCACACACTTGCAACGCCTCTGGGCCCTAGTCTTGCACGGGGCGAAGCTGGAGTGGGATGTTTAACTTTTCAATTACCCTTCAAACAGGTTATGAAAGATGTTTTTAAAGGGCTAACATTTGCAATAATATGTTAAGGGTTTTGGATCTGCGGGGAGAACTGTCCTCTCCCGTCGGCTCCAGCACCCCTACAAGTACCCCCGCTGCACTAAGCAAAACCCACAAGCAAAGCAAGAAGCAGAAAGAAGCCAACAAGGACTCTGAGGACCAGCTGATCATTGTAAGTACTGTTGGGACCTTATAATATAATATGTCCCAAGTAATGGGGGGGGGAGGGACTAATTTTTACATTTTAATTTTTTTGGTATGGATTGTTAAAGAAAATGGAAAATATTAACGTAGATTAGTGACATTATTTATAGAACGCAACTAATTTCGCCACAAATGCCTTGAAAGGGTTAAAATGACGTTTGCAGCAACTTTGTATGGATCGCTCTGATTTGTGCATAATCTGGTAACAAGTGGATTTAGACGTTTTTGTTGTCCGTCATGCTGCTAACCTAACATGTTGCACTGCAAAGCTACTGTTGTATAATCCTTCCCTTATGGGCAACGCAAGTACAATTTTTACAAAGCGGTGGTTAAGCTGTTAGACCTGTTTCACCATGTTCAAGTGAACTCTCTACTCAGGCTGAGGTCCCGCTGCATCCAACGGTGCAGCCGCGCGCACGTCACTCGCCAGCTCCTGACTTCCTTCCGAGCCGGCCCTGGTCCCTCCTCACTGCAGGGCTCACTACGCACTGTGATGCGTCAGCCAGCAGGGGATGCAATAGGATTGTGATCCCAAGCGGCGACGCGTCACGTGGTGTGGCATGGAGCCAATGAGGAGTGGAGATCGCCGGCAGGGGGGTGGCCTGCAGGTATTCTGAGTATTAATGTTAGTCAGAGAATGATGACCCATCTTGGCAAGAAGCAACGGTCTCATGGTTTGGTTCGCCAACATCATTTTTTATTTTTATTTTTAAATTGTCTGTTTCAAAACTCTAAACTTTTTCTGAATTCTTCAAACTGGGGTTTAATCGTATGATTATAGAATTACTAATCCAGTGTGAAACGTAAACAGTCACTTCCATCACCCCGCCCCCTAACCCCCTGTTTTGGCCGCGCCTGAAACCAGCACCCTAAAGACCGCAGATTGCGTAGAAGTGCCGTGCAGGCGCGTGCAGCGGAGCCTCGGCCTTACGCAATATGTAAGACAGAATCTCTGGTCAGTGGAGTGGTGTCCTTTCCTACTGCCCTGTAAACCACAGCAATGGACACCAAGCCATTGGAGAGGGTAGACTGTTCACGGCCTTGGGTTTCAGTATCTCATTATTGGAAAGCTGAAAGCCGTTAGGCCTCATTTTATAGTGGCCACGCGTCGCCGAAACAAAATGTCGTCCAACGAGTGCGTCCAAGCGCACAATTTTAAAAAAAAAAAACATTTGAAATTGTTCTTGCCGTGTCACGTGAGCGGTTCAGCCAATGAGGGCGAATCGCTTGACACCTCCCGATGCCTGCAGTGCAGGTTTCGCAAGTGACGTCGTGTGCACACCGACGCTGCAATTTTAAACGAGGCCTCGGCCAGGCTTACCGCTAGCGCGCTGAGGCTCAGGGAAAGCGGGTGCTGTCCCTGGCCTTGCGGTTGCTTGCCCGGCGCGCCCTCATTGGGCGGGCCAATTGCGTCACGGACCTGGTTCGCCCTCATTGGGCGAACCACTCACGTGACCGGCCTGTCGTGCCGTCAAGCGGGGGAATTTTAAATTCCCCTAAGACCTACGCTTCCGCGCGTTTGCGGAAGCGTAGGCGAGCCCCTACTAAAGCTTCTCTAATTGCGGCTGTAGGGGCTCAGTGCTGAGCGGGAGCGCGCTTCTGCGAGCAAGCGCTAAACATGGCGGAGGCCTTAGAAAGAAATAGTGAGCGAGGATATGTGTTCATTCCATTTGATAAGGACCATTCTGCTAAATATGTCACGTAAAGTTCAGGTTTAGTATCATTGCCGCTAAATACTTCATTTATATGGTGAGAGGATATAGGTTCTTTACTGTACTGGTTTTTGTCTTGTGCCAGGATGCCGGACAGAAGCACTTTGGTCCGATCATCTGTAGCACATGTGGGATGATCTATACGGCAGCCAGTCCCGAGGATGAAGCACAGCACGGTCACTACCACCAGAGGCTACTCGATGGCATTCGATATGTGGTAAATGAATCCCAAGCCAAGTCGTTTCAACGCTATACTGCTGAACCACTTCATAAACCTTCTTTGGGAAGAGCTTTCTGAAGCTTCTCCAAATACAAGCGTTTGCCATTACTGTGTTTACTGAACTGTTCAGCGTTTCAACCTTTAAATACCTGTTAAAATGACAAAATATGAAACTAGGGCTTTCAACTAAATACGTCTTGTTTTCGTTATTGCAGGGTTGGAAGAAAGAGCGAGTGGTTTGTGAATTTTGGGATGGAAAAATTATAATGATCTTACCAGATGATCCAAAATATGCCGTAAAAAAGGTATAGGAAAAAAAGTAATATTACAAGTGCAATATCCTGCTGAAAACTTGGTGTAGTGTGTATTAATGTCTCGTACGTTAAATCTGTACCAGATTCTAGATCGGTGTTAGATGCTAGAATGATTTTGGAGAGGAGTGTTTACTTTAGGAAACTCCCCTAAGATTATTTCTGTGAAATAACGCCACTTTTATATCTCAACATGTGAACAGACCTACAAGTCTCAATGGTGTTTCTCAAGGTTTGAATTTAGCTGGTTGTAGGATTTTAATAGTGTTTTGTCCTATTGCTTGCTACTGCGTGAAAACACGAACGACTTGGGAATGCTTTCGCCATCTGCGTTGCTTCCCGAGCACCCTGCCCTTTCTTTGCGTTACTTCTTTTACTTACTTTGAAACTAATGGTTGAGGCCATGTACCGTTTTTTTTTGTTTTTTTGTAAGTATTTGTTATTTACCACCAATTAATCAGAATTATCCAGATAAATATTATTCCAAAGCATTGCTTATCTTCAGAAATTGTTATTGTATCAGCTTCTCATTTTTCGTTTCTTTTGTATAATGTCATTGTTTCTCCTTCATGCACCGTATTGCGCTTCACTTTTGTTTGTTTTTTCCTTCATGTTTTTCCAAAACGATTTTAGTTTTGTTATTTTGACTTCTGATTTGTACAGGCAGAAGAAGTGCGAGAGCTTGTGGATAGCGAGCTGGGGTTTAAGCAGGTTATCTTACACTGCCCAAGCAAGACCAAAACATATCTGTTTGTGTCTAATGACAAGAAGATAGTTGGCTGTTTGATTGCAGAACCGATCAAACAGGTACGTACAAAGCTTGAATCACATCTATTACATGTGAACATTTCCTTTTCTTCAGCTGGCCACAGTTTTCTCAGACTAGAATTTAGGGGACAGTAAACCATTCGCATTAATGGTAGCAGTGACCAACTCTCAAAACGTCACTCGTATCTTACTGATGTTGCTGGCTGTATGCATGTCATTTTATTTTAGTAATGAAGGGCACTTTCCCTAAATGGTTTTGACTTTGCTTGTCTTCACAAGACGATCAGGAAGGTTATGTACATGCCGTGGCTTATGCTGGCCCTCCTGTAGTGGCCAGAGGTTCTCATGTTGCCACAATAAAGGATATAGGTGAAAGCAATAGTTCAACCCAGTCCCTTCTAGAACGACTTGTGGAACCTTTTTATTTGAAGAGGCACGAGCTCTGACATAAAGCAATGCTGCTATTACTGCATAAATCCATTGCATGCATCTTCTCCTTTAGAGAATATTGACTAAAAGTTAACGTTCAAGGAGTGATTTGACTTGATATACCAGTGTAGAGAAAATGGCACACCAGCCTTGTTAGATAAAATCTAGCCTTTATCGACCTTTTTGCTGTAAACAGATTAATCATCCTGTAGGTCCAGTTGATCTGCAGTATCTGCATTGAACTGCGCACCCAGTATTTAAATGTTTCTATAATTAGGGGTACGTTCCCATCTTCTTTTCTTTATGAATCTGCCATTTATTCTGTTGTGCCTTCTGACCATTCCATTGTCTCGGTTTGTCGTATTGTATTATGTATCAACTTCCTGTCTTTAGAGCCGTTTAGTGTAATATTATGTAAGATACCTTAATATCAAAGCCAATAAATGCCAAATTAAAAGAAATTGATTAGAAAGGGTAAGCCTGTGTTAGGCACTGATGGTAACAGCAGAACCGTGTACAATCTATGTATTCTCTGCAGGCATTTCGAGTCATCACTGAGCCGCTCTCCCCGGAGTCGATGAGTCAGGGGCTTCTGGAGCGTCACCGAGCCTGGAGATGCTCCACCAGACCAGAGGCTGCGATATGTGGGATCAGCAGAGTCTGGGTGTTTTCTCCGATGCGCAGAAAGGCCATCGCCAGTCGCATGGTGGATGCTGTGAGGTGAGATTGTTATCAAGGGGATGGCCGGCAGTAGCCAGCAGAGGCAATTTATGGCTCTAACAGCACGTTCTGATTTGTGCATATAGCACCAAATCCAGTTTGCTTTAAGCATGTCATTTTATCTCCAGGTGATCCATATTCCACGTTCGGTATTAAAGCTGACCGTGGAACCCTGGGGCTCCTTGAAGCAGTCTCTGGGGTTCCTCCTATGGACCACAGACTCCCCCCCCCCCCCCCCCTCCTACTGGGGGTGGGGTTGTATTTGTATGTATTTTGTAGGGTGGATTGAGCGAGTGGGGTAATTGAAAGAAGGTAGGGGCGAGTGAGAGAAGAGAGGAGGGAGTGAGTGAGGAAAAGAGGGAGTAAGAGACGCAAGGGATAAATACATGTGAGGCGGGAGAGTGAGTGAGGAGGGGAGAGAAATACATGGGTAAAGGGTGGGAAATAGAGGTGGCTCGTGGGGTATGAAATGTGACTGACCCCTGTCGAACCTAATATGTGTCAGCCAGATAGGGGTTCCCTGAGAGTTTTCGAAATACTTCAAGGGTTCCTCCAAACAAAAAAGGTTGGAAATCACTGGCGTAAGCTAACAAAAGTATAAACATTAAATACCTTGACTACCTTTACTGATGGTAAACACGGTGAAGCCCTGTGTGTGTATATATAGAGGAGTGCACCTTGCTTACTTACAACGCACTAATGGTGATGTATTTGTGACCATCTTTTCTTTCAATCTGTTTTAGGAGTTCTTTCTTGTACGGCTCTCATCTCTCTCCGGGTGAAATTGCCTTCTCCGACCCAACACCGGATGGCAAGCTGTTTGCAAGCACTTACTGCAATGAACCCAACTTCCTGGTGTACAATTTTATCAGCTAGGAAGTCCTCATTTGTTGTTTTATTGCTAAATGTTACGATTCTGTTGCACCTTCTGCTTTTAATAGTTCTCGCACCATGTTGCTACAAATGGATTAAGAAAATGTTTTAAAACTATTTGCACTAAATATCCAGTTTGTTTTTATGCATGTTGGGATTGCTGCATTTTTTGGGAAATATTACATGTAAATATTCTGCTTATACAGTATGGGGCTATTTTTGTCATTTGCAAGCGGATACATAAAAACATGACTGGAATGGTTTTTAATTACAGCTGCTAACGAGTTCTGCTTGGCTCCCCAGTAATACAGAAATATTTCTTGCATAAGTAGATAGTCCTTTATTAAATCTAGATGGCAGTGCAGGTTGACACTGCTCAGTTTAGCAGACCTGGCAAGGATCAGTGGGTACTAATGGGTTTTCTTTTTGCATCACTACCTACTGCAGCCTCTTCATTATTTGTGCGGGTTAGAGAATGACGACGTCTCCATGAACATTCTGCTTTAAAAGACTAATGGATAGTAGCTGTTTCCTTATTGATTTGAGGAGTTTAGAAAGAGCCAGGAACAGCAGCTTCGATTGTTTTCCAGCGCTCCTGAACTCGAGCTGCATTAAACCTGCAACCAGGAAGTTCAGCAGCGGAATAAGGATTGCTTAGAGGCCCGTCTGACAAAGCATTGCTAGCCTTACTACTAATGGATAAATACGCTTCGGGACAATGTATGTTGCCTTTAATAAGAGTTATTACAGGTTAGAATAAAATGTATTTATGTAAAAAAAAATAAAGTTGTATATTTGCTTTTCTTCTAATACATTTTTAGTTAATTCACAAAGTTTTATCACGTTTTGTGTTTCATTTGTTTCACTTTCAAAATTGTGCTCACTTGTTTTGAAGTTTTTTCATTTAAGATTATTTCCCAGCTCTGTTAGTGATGAAAATGGAGGTTTATTTATTAGTAAAGAGGATAACTGAAAAATAAAAGGATAACGTGGTGGTGGTGGTGGGGGGGGGGGGGGGGGGGGGGGTATTTGTCATTATGGTCCTCTTGAAGTGTATTATATATAGCACCAGTTTCTTTACTTCCTAAGTTCCTTTGTGTGCATGCTTAAAATGTTCCAAGTGAATTCTGTCACCTAATTGACATACAAAAAGCCACTTACTTTTTTAAATGCAGAATCACAAATCCTATTTTAGTTGAGACTAATTAGTAATACAAATGCAATTTGCATATTTTGTCTATGTAGATCACAAATAAGGCGTAAAAATAAATTAAATAATATGCCATTATCACTCTTATAAGCAAACTAACATCGAGACGTTCCTTCCCACCTCCTGATTCCTGTAACATGCATTGCTGTCTTGTTGTAACTGGCTTTTTTTTAGTTTAAATGTTTAGCTTTTCATTTTGTGAGATGCTTGGTGTTTCACAAGGTCAACACAAAGTTAATTCATATTTAAACAATAAATCATTGGAATTTCCACCATTGGTTGTTTGTATATCACTAGCAAAAATTGCAGTGTCACAAGCCCACATAGCCAGCCACACAATTGCATTGCTTTGGGGTTTATAACTAGGGGGAACGGAATGTTTGTGAACAAAGTGTTTTCTGTACCCTTCACCCACCCTGTTCTTACCAGAGTCAATAAAGATGAGGAGCAGAGGGTCTCTCGCTGTGTATTGTTGAAATTGCACTCCCGTATATATATATCTACAAAATAATTTTAAAATACTCATTTGAGGCATCCATCGCCCAGATGTAACTTGTCACTGCCAGTAACACTTTTTTGTCTTAAAGCAGCAGTCCAGGCTGCCGGGGGGTTTTTTTTTTCCTCCATTTCCCCCTCTCTCCCCCCCCCCTTAATATGTGCATCAATACAATCCACACAATGAGAAGTAATCGGCTAAGTTGCCGATCGGCGAAGATTCGGCTCGGGGGTTCACGAAATGGCTGTCAGTGCAGCAGAAGAGGACACGAGGCAGAGTTCTGTGGTGAAGATCATGTGACCAGGCAGTAACTAGATACAATTGGTGCATTGCTAGAGAGAAGTCAGGGCTCAAAAAGGGCCAGAGCCTGTTTCAGAAGAGGAAGGGGATCTGACTTTGTAAATGGTTGCTATAGAAACAAAAATGCTTGTTTGATTATAATACATTAAAAATTCAGAGTTGTTTTTAAAATAAAAAATGCTACAAGTTTTTTATGATAGTGCAGAACTGATATATTAAAAAAAAAAACATGATGTTGCTTGGTCTGCAGCTTTAACAGAGCCTGCCTCTTCAAATATTTTTATTATTTATTTTTAACATAGGTGGGAAGCAGTGGGTCTCCGACGCGCTGAATGTTAATTTCAGTTCTGGGGATCCCTGAATTGCCAGCAAACAATGGCAGTTTAAATCTCCCATGCTGGGAGGACCAATAGGAAGTCACAATCTGTTACCGCTTCCTATGGGCCTGTGTGAAGCCGGGATTTAAAGCTGCAGTTCAGTCTTTTTTTTTTACATTTATTTTTTTACTTCAATAGTTTCATGTGTGCAATCTCTAATTATTTAAAGAACAGTATAGCTGCAGGTCAATTCGTTTTCCATGTATTGATAGGTCGAAATTTGGTGACATATTAAAAGCTGGGATTTGTTTATACTCTGCTTGACTGGCAGTGGAAGCTCATGAATATTCATGAGCACTCCTGCACTGACAAGTGCTAGAGGGAGGGCAGGGCTGACAAAGGGGTGTGCCAGGGCTTGTGACAGGACATGAAGGGGCAGTGCCTTAGCAAATGGCTGTTAAAATAGAATACAAGAAAATTGGTCTTTCAAAGTTGTTTTTTTAAAAACAAAATGCTAAAAGTATTTTTTCTTACTACAGAACTGATTTATTAAAAAAAACACACATGCAGGATATAGACTGAACTGCAGTTTTAAATACCATAAAGTAACCAATAGTTTTCCCTGTATGTATCTCGTACTACAGGATTCCTGGGAGCTGGAATTAATGCGGTACAGATCTGCTTGTCCCCATGTTATAAATAAATAAAAAGTGGACTGAGATGCATTTATTTTATATTCTTCCAGAAATAACATTTGTATGGGCAATAAAGATGTATTTACTGCTGACATGACCCCCCCTCTACCCCCAACAAATGCCCACCCTTCCACAGGAATGGGCAAAAGCCCTATTTGCTAAACATAGCTAATAGTGCCTTTGCCCGTTCAAATATACAGTACTGCACATTACAATAAAATACAAATTACTGTAGAATCAACAAATACTAGCCATTGATTGCCACTATAGTTATCTATGCCCTCAACGGGAGCACAGATAGCCACATTGGCAATCAATGGGCACCCTACTAGCTATTCCCTATACCAGGGGTGCGCAAATTTCTCCCGTGCGCAACCCTGCCTGCTTTCCTCAGTGTCTCGCCTCCCCCCCACTTGATCCCTGTATCAAATGATGCGTGGGGTTATGTGACCCCGTGGCGTCATTTGACGCCGGGTTACCAGGATGATGCGTCGCTGAAAGGTAAGTGTATTATAGAGGCCTTGAGTGGCCCCCCAGCATTTAATTTAAATGCCTGGGGAGAGAGCAGGAGACCTCTAACTGCCGCGCCAACCCCAGAAAATCTAGCGCCCCCCAGTTTGCGCACCGCTGCCCTATATTATCACACAGTAATGGGCAAAAAAAAACTAGAAGCGAGATCTGCCTAATAGTGTTTTTGCCCATTCAAATGTTCAAAAGCAATCAACAGCCTATAGTAAATAAAACTTGTACTAACCCCTGCCAGGATGAAGACCGCCCTAGTCTTCAGGGGAACCAACATTAAAATAAAAACACTGGCTACTGGCTAGTAACCCCTTAATTACCTTAGCAGTTACTTCCATGAAGGTAATTAAGGGGTTAACCCCTCTTCCCCCCGTGGGAGGCCTAACTACCCTCCCCGAGACAACTATACCAGCTTTTCCAGACTGGTAAGGCTTTTGGGCATGGGGAAACTGTGACTGGGCCTCGGTCAGCCTTCATTGAGCTGCAGTTTCCTTGCGGCCAAAATGTTAATAAATCATGGTCCATCCGTATGTAAATATTGTGTTACAAATGAGCATGTGAATAAAGAATTAATTGCTAATTCTCTATTCATGTGCTACTCACTAAATTACAATACCTGATAATATTGAGTCATTGCCAAAAAGTATCACCTACAGCAAGGGTGCGCAAACTGGGGGGTGCAAGATTCTCTAGGGGGTGGGGGCATGGTGGTTACAGAGGCCCTGTGCTCTTCTCCAAAGCATTTAAATTAAATGCTGGGGGAGGCCTGCTCTCTGCCGACTCTTTAGTGACATGTCGCCATGGCAACGCGCATCAAATTACGCTGCGGGGTAATTTGATGCTGGGTTCTAGGAGAGGGGGGCATGAGCACTGGGGCTGCCAGGCAGGGGGGCGCACCCCTGACCTAGTGTGCTACTATCAGATACCCGAGGCCGTAAACTGATCTTGCATATGTACTGTATATATTGGCCACTTTAGTCTATAGACATATTCAATAGTCAAGATATGACTAGCGAACCTGGAATTAATTATATATATATATATATATATAGCAGGGCCCCGGGAATACGGCGGGTTCCGTTCCAGGGGCCTGCCGTATAGTGAAAATCGCCGGAAAGCGGATCCGGCAATTTTCAGTGATTTTGCATGCACAGAACAGCATTTTCGCCGTTCTGCGCATGCGCGGCCTATGGTCTGCGCGCGCAAACTACGCAATGCGCACGCAGACAACGGTCTGCGCATGCGCACTGGGCGCAACCGCCCGTTCTGCGCATGCACGACTCTGATTCAAAGATGGCGGCCCCCTTCTCGGTGCCGCCGGATAAGCAGATCGCCGAGAAACGGGGCCCTGCTGTATATATATATATAGTCAATGAAAAAATAGTTTGCACTCACGGTTTCTCAAATGAAGGCAGATGCTCGTCCCATATAGAAACATGTCCAGGGTAACCAGGGAAATCCAGGTAACAAAGAGACAGCACACCACAATATAATGAAGTAAATAAAGTGTATTAACAACACAGGGCAGCCAACGTTTCGGTCCTCAGAGTGGGGAGCTCGCCACGATGTTAAATCCACTCGCCCGGGGCGTGCAAATGTATAGGTTTGTCGAACACTGTATATATATATATATATATATATATAAATATACACACACATACACACATAATTTTAACAATTTTGAACTAGTTAATCGATTTTCCGTGCTTGAAGAGGAGTCACTGGTGAGTAGATCTTCTTTCTTTTCTAGATTATACCCTAATAACATCTTCAAGAAAGATCCACATTTAAAGAGCAAATTGGCACCCAGTGCGTTTAAATCTATAAAGAGCTCTAACACTAATAATTGTCTTAGCAAACAAAAGGGTTTTGGGGTGCTTATCTTGTAAAACAAAGAAAGACGAAGCGCAAGCTCCCTTAGTATGATCACGTTAAATAAATTTTAAAAATCCCTCAAGGTTCTGATGATAGCACATACCGACAGATATTGTTAAAAGATCACCAAAAGGTGAACATATAAACCAGTATGAGCGTGGAACCAATCCACTGGCATACAATTTATGAAATGCACCCTTACAAGGTATAGCTAGATGAACAGCTTATATGCAGTTGTGCTCTAAACGCAGGCAGCTGCGTTCATTTGTGGCAACTGGTATCTCGTTCGCATTCCCATGATTGCTTGTTGGGGTCCGCCTCTTTTCTCACGTGAACAGTGATGCACAACCGTAGTGACGTCAGTTACGTGCTCTCTTCCCAACGCATTTCATTGCTAGGCAACTTCCTCAGGGGATTTATCATTGCAGCAGAGGTGGATCCTTTTATGGCCGACAGGTCCCATTCTAACCACAGGACATTTGCCAAAATCCAATTCTGTTTGGTGTCAGTCAATCGTAATTAATTAATAGTTTGTTGGATGCAGGCACCAAAAAAAACATAAGTATGAACATGTGCGTATTTGGACACTAAATGACGCACAAAATGAATTGTTATAAAGGGATATGAACAGTGGTTGACAAATCACCAAAAAATCTACTCGCCACACAAAAAAAATCTACTCGCCACCTAGTACCAAACGTGTGCTGCTTGGGCCAATATTTACTCGCCCGCGGGTTAAATCCACTCGCCCGGGGCTTGCAAATGTATAGGTTTGTCGAACACTGGATACGAATATATGATTGTTAAATCTGCTGTGTCAAAAGATGTAAGAGAATTATTGACCGTATTCATGATAATAGCAAAACACTAATAAAGTAAATCAGAAAAGGTGAAGGGAAACACAAAATGGATGTGCCCCCTAAAAGAATTCACTTAAATGCACACCAAAACAGTGTAAAATTTAACTTTGAATAAATTTACTTAAAACATATATTACCAAAGTAATGTGTAATGTGAATTAAAAATATATTAAATCAACATTATCAGGCAACCGTGTCGTCTATTTTAAGTATATACTATCCCATTGAACCATTTGATAATGGTGGGATAAGAGGACACAGGTTGCTAGAAGTCAGGGTGTTAACCCCTCTGGAGCAACGATGAGACCCAAAAATAAAGATATATAAATGTACACAAGTGAGTGGCCAGTGTGTTAAATGTCCAGCTACCTTGCTAGAACAAGCAGCACTGCGCACTATAATAGAGACTTTAGTGTGTTAAAGTAAGAGTGCTGGAGTGATAAAGCTGGCAAGTGCAGTGATAATGGTGACACATACACTGCAGCATAGACCTGCCAGAAACAGCAGTGCTGTGCAAGGAAAGCAGGCACACTCACTATAAATGAAGAATAAATAATTAACTAATGGGATCAACAAAGTTAGAGCCAGGAGACTGCTGACACTACATTAAAACAGCTCCAAGTAGGAGACTGACAACATTGCGCGTCCAACGTGCGTTTCCCTCCAGCAAAGGAGCTTCCTCAGGGACAAATTTTACTGGGGCAGTGAGGTCTGAACCTTTTTATACCCTGGCAGTACCCTAATTGCAAAATCAATTGTTAACAGCTGTTGCACATGCGCAGTGTGTTTACACCTAAACTCACTCTATAAGGTACTTATATACTGATTAGACACACTATCAGTCAATTCCTTAGTGTCATACCTTCAGAAAACACTTTTCCCAGTGGTTTTAGGGCTTTGGGAGCAGTTTTTATAACTAAAAATCGTATACTCCGGTTGGGGTGGCTACTGCGCATGCGCAGGGACTTAGAGATGATTACAAACGGTCTTTATCCGTTGCGCATGCGCGACATCTTAGAAAATATTGCTGTATCGTTCCATACGCGTAGTTAGTACCGCGCATGCGTGGGGACTTAGAGTTTATACAGTTCGGGTCTATGCTCATTGCGCATGCGTTGACACTTAGAAATTTTCGCAATCTCTGTTAGTTAGTCCCGTGCATGCGCGGGAACTTAGAAATTATACCGTTAGGGTCTATACTCATTGCGCATGCGTTGAC
>WSYH01011331.1:0-21018 GCA_036426205.1 Ascaphus truei | reverse complement strand
GGACGGTATGTGTTGGAGAGTGTTACATAAAGGTGTGTGTTTGAGAGTGTTACAGGACGGTATGTGTTGGAGAGAGTGTTTGTATGGGATATGATCCCAGTGTTCAGGGCTCAGCTTATCCTAGGTACATATATGTGAATGTACACTTAATCACAGCAATAATTAATCCAGACACTCGAGCATAAATAAAGGCTGTATGAGACTTACTATGGTAATATAAGCAAGAAGGTGTACTAGTTATGCTGGAGGAATAACAGAGAACTCCATATATACCATAAAGGTACTGTATAAATCCCCAGTAAAACAAAAAAGTGCTCTGTTAGGCGTGTGCTCTGTAAGCTGGGAATGCATGCACATAACGTCTGGGGCTGGCGTGCGTGTAGGTGTGCGTGCAGGAGGGCGTGGGCGCGCCCGGCGCTGAGCAGAGGAATCGCCGATGGGAGTGATCCCGCGACGGCGGCAGGGGCGAGGAGCCGTGGAGGCCGGTAAGGCAGGATTGTTTTGTGTGTCCAGGGGCTCCCTGCGGAGAGGGAGTGCTCTGTGTGGGAAGCGAGGAGAACGCCGATTCCTGACATACAGGACAGTGGGCCTCATGCAGTAAGCGACGATTATGTGAAATCGGCAAGCTTATCGATTAGTCATGTTATTGGCGTTTTTCCCTCTCCGTATGCATAAGTGCCGAGATACATTCAAAATCAAGCCGAAAACAATATCCGCCCACTCTAACGATGATGAGCCGATCACACACCAGGTTTATCGGCGTGCGTGGCGGGTGCTGTTAGGTTGCACATCACAATCTTGCTGAATCAGGCAAACAAGCATGTTTTGATTGCGCGCCATCATTTAAAGGCAACGTGTACTGCTACTCATTCTCTGTGTTGTTGGAGTGAGAGAGAGAAGGGAGGCACAGAGCTGGACGATTGAAGATTGCATATTGACTGAGAAACTTGTTGTGTATTGGGTGTAGCTTTGTCCTTGTTGTTTTTGTTTACATCTTGTCTTGTTTTATATGTGGAAGTGGGTCGTGTGATTGCCTGTACATTTCTTGTCTGTTTTTTGTGAGTGCTGGAAATTATGCCCCGAAGCGTGGGAGAAGTGAATGCTGGTGGGAGTGGGAGTGCACTCAGTGGTGCTACTCGTCGAGTGAACGTACTGTTCAGGGGAGTGATTTAGCTGGTTACACCGAGTGGTGTTGCTGGGAGTGGGAGTGCTGTTGCTGGGAGTGGGAGTGCTGTTGGGAGTGGGGAGTGCTGGTGCTGCGAGTGTTGTTGCTGGGATGGGAGTGCTTTGGTTGGAGTGGGATGCTGTTGCTGGGGTGGAGTGCTGGTGCTGCGAGTGTTGTTTGCGGGAGTGGGAGTGCTGTGTTGGGAGTGGGAGTGCTGTTTTGGGAGTGGGAGTGCTGTTGCTGTGAGTGGGGAGTGCTGGTGCTGTGAGTGCTGGTGCTAGGAGTGTGAGTGCTGGTGGCTAGGAGTGTGGTGCTGGTGCTAGGAGTGGGAGTGCTGGTGCTAGAGTGGGAGTGCTGGTGCTGGAGTGCTGCTGTGGCGCAGTGCGGAGTGGGTGTCTGGTGGTGCGTGCGTTCTGGTTGGCCAGCTTTGGAGGCTCTTCCATTGCAAGAAGGGACTCCAGTCAGCACCAGCCAAGCTCGACCCTAAACCTGCTCGAAAAAACCGTGTGGGAAGAGCCACGTAATCCTCGCTTCAATGACCAGGAAAATAGGGCTCTTGTCCTGCATTCTGGAGCACTATGACAGTCTCTATGACATTTAGTAGGTAAGTGTAACTTTACATTTATTATTCAAAATACATTGATCCTAGGTCATCTGAGTTTTGTTCATATGCATATGGTACAAATATGCTTTCTATGTTCATTAGTGTGTAAACACAGCTTTTATCATGCCTTACAAGGACAATAAACACAGGGCGGTCAATTTGCCAGAATGCATCAATAGAATGCACACCTTGCTTACATGTATAGGTTTAGTGTGAATGCTCATGTGCTTCACATATTACACATAAACAGCATGTTTGCTATCTCTTGGAACAGCTAGCAGTGTAGAAACTGGTGCTATTATTTTTCATTAATTTACCTCATATCTTTTATATGTTTTTCAAGGGCGGACAAGTGCAGCACAAAAAAGAAATGTGGGACACAATAGTCATTGGTGTCAATGCCTGTGGGAATATGTCAGGGACAAGTATCATTGTCGGAAAAAGATTTGATGATTTAGGTCAAATTGAAAAAAAATAACAAGACCAACCGCGTGCATGCTACTGCACTGGAGGTGGCCCACACCACAACGTCTCATATTGACTCCTTGGGGAGCTGCTTCGGCCAAATTACTTACCGTCGTCGTGGAAGGCTGGCTGGTGACCGTGACATTGGATTTATCCTCATCATTTTCCAGCAGGTGATAAATATTACTGTACTAGGCGTGTCGTTGCTTACAGTTATTTTTGCATATTACACTGCTTTTTATACTGTCTTTACAAATAAGCATACCTGCCATCTATATATGATATGTCCGATTCTGTCATATATATATATCAACATAAGAACATATATGTAGTAGTTCCTCACTAAAACGTAACTATATAGCACGTGGCCATTCGGCTCATTTACAGTAATTCCCACAAATCATATCGGGCGCAAGTGGAACAATTGATGGGGGCGAGATGGGAACACGTTTAGTACACATGTGTACACATGTTCATTTGAGAAATTATTAGTAGCAATTATACAGAACCAGAATTGTATCATATTATTTGTATTTTATTGATTTTACTTCCGACAAAACATGACATTTACTCCTATTTTAACGCATGCATCAAAGAAATTGGCATGTAACGGCCCTACAAACACACTGGGCATCTAACCATCTATAGTTTGCTTATGAAAGGTCCATTTTTTGCTTTAATGTCATATACAGACCAGCATAATGAGGCACACCGTATCATTGTTATGTCTTGTTTTTCATACTTAACCACTGCAGATGACTACTTAGCTCATCTTACCATTGTGTTAAAGCAGCTGCAATTACTATCTCAGCACAGCATACACTTCAACAAGGGGGTGGGGTTCACACACACCTACCTTCAACGCCTCATTTCACACGCGTCAACTTAGTTTCACACTCATTGCACCTGTTTTCAAGGTCATTGAAAGGTGTGGCTTGATTAGGCTTTTGGGTAAAGGGAATCCTTTCTTACAATACCTGAATAGCACTGAAGTTATCAAACTCATTTGAAAGCTTAACTCTAGCTACTAAATGCCTCCCAACAACTCATTACTTTATCAAGCGTACGTCCACCTTAGTTCACTCAAATATCTATATGTTGAACTCATATGAAGACACTTATCACACACCTGCAATGTGTTTCTTGTTTGATTCACAGACACATTCAGGTGTGCCGACATCTTCGATTATGTCAACACATACCCTCACCACAAACAACACTTTTGCAATATGACCACCTTCATGATAACCATTGTGAATGGTGCATCTCATGTATGTTATGTACATTATGATACTGATATCACGACCAACCATATGATTTTTATGTACAATTTTATCTCATTTAATCCCCACGCATTACTGTCAGGAACATAGTATGTTTTATGTTAGGAACTCAAAAGTTCTAAGTAATCAGCCGCATGTACAGTGTTTTACAACTTTTATGTCATTCTTTCCACACACATTTTCGGTATAGGTAACTGATTGTTGTTAGTATCATACAATACAGAACAACAACTAAGTGTTTTGTTCAATATTTGACAACATGTAAATGTAAAACTATTGTTATTGTTTTATATTTGACCCCTGGAGACAATTTGTCACCCTGAGATTGGAACAAGTGTCTTCACACTGGGTCAGCCAGCTCAACCCAACTAAGAAGGTGAGTGTTCATTTGCTGGCCATATAATATGTGCTTTCTATATTTATGTGTTGGCATGTTCTTATGTATTTTGTTTTGTCCATCTTCTTTTAAATAGGATTACTTGTGGTCATGCAAATTAGTTAAGCAACATGTATTGTGGTTAGTGATGTGAACTTATCATGTAGGACTTCTGAGTTAGAGCAGCTTTTCATCATCTCATATTTCATACTGAGTCCTCACATTATTCGTAAGTCAGGTAGTTTTATTAATGTGAGGTTTATAAAACGATGCTAACATGTTAGGTGTCTTACTTAGAACACAGTACAATATACATAGTTAACCATCATACATTAACATGCCATTTAATAATGTGTACATTTTTCTTTTTATAACACTATGGTATGAGGTGATGAGTATGATGGAGACTGCCGCGAAAGAGACTGAAATACAATCAATGTTGAACCATGAAGAGGTGCCAAAGAAACTGTTGTAACCGGCCAATCGTCCTCAACTTCCATAACGATGCCATTGTAGCTTCAGAGGGAAATAGAGTTGACGCAGAAAATCGTCGCCATTCACCAATGAGACAGTGCTGGAAAGAATTATTGGACTGGCAAGGAGAAACAGTACACATGGCAATCTCCACAGAGTCTTCATTGAGTGCCTAAACTTGAAAAACACCAACACCTCATTCGAGCATTATTGTTCAGCAAACACAAGCTAATTACTGGAGAATGACAATGTACCACCAATTCAGGCGAAGCACGCTCACACCAGGGCTTCTGGTTCATTCAGGGTCAGTTTATTCACCATTCATCCCTTATATCATTCACATTCACCATGCATGCACCGGCAAATGTTACAGTGTCAGTAGCAGAACTTGGCTGTGTCAGTGTTCCTGAGACATCCTCACCGATTACCGCTGGGCCATCTTACATTCAGCATGCTGACAACCTAAAAGGAGGCCACAAAATAAAATACAAGTCAGTTACTCTGACCAGTTTTTTGGTCAAAAACAAAAAGACTCACATGAAACACCACCATCACTTGTGGGCGTGTCTACCACCTTGCTCACATTGTCACTGGCACAAGCCCTGTCCGTGAACACTCACTACCCAAAGCGGCCTGTTCGGTGAAAATCGCTTCCAACAAGCCCTGTAGGTGATCTCGCTGCCCAAAAGCCCTGTAGGTGAATCACTGGGCACAAGCCCTGTAGGTGAGTCAACTGGCCACAAGCCCCGTAGGTGAACAGTCACTGGCCACAATGCCCTGCCGTGAAGATGCCCAGAGGCCACCAAAGTGGCCTGTTGTGGCCTAACGAGTTGGTGGCAACAAGAAAAGGAAATTCAAGAGACAACAAGCAGCCTGTTACTCGCTGCAAGGAACAAAAAAAATAATGTATTAATTCAGAAATATGTCTGTTGGCCTTGTTTTTGTTGCTTCAGATTATCTCATTACTATTGTATGTTATCTGAGATGGATGTTTGTTTCAACTTTCCAACATGTTCTTGTGTACACGTGACTTTTTGGAATGTAACACTCATAATTAATGTGTTATAATATTTTGTTGGTTCGTCTGGTTCAGTAATGGTCCACCACGGACCCAGTTTGCTAAGTTTAGAGAAGCTGCCATGACTTTGCAGCAAACATGCTTTGGGTGTTTAATTGATGTAACGATTGCATAGCATATTAGCACATGCAATATCAAAACCCTAAGTAACTGCAAACATCTTTCTTTGTACGTGTACAGCAGGATTATGTGAAATTATTACTTACCTTTGGCCTTGCTTTTGGCCATTGTATTTTGTTCCTTAACTAATCATTGTGTGTTCGTTTCTGATAACTCTCAGATGTATAAATTATATTATACACACACCCAACACACACCTGATTGGAGTTGAGTTGAGTGTGGAGAGTGTGTGAGTAATACTATATCGTTGCTATATATGTACTTTGTATATAATATATTCTACTATATCTATATATCTATATATATAAGTATATCTTTATTACGATCATCTCGTCTTATACTGCTAGTATGTCTTTCTATGTGTATGTGTCTTCTCGACTCTCTCTCTATCATCTATATACTTCTCCTACCTCCATTCCTTCTCCCATCTACACTATCTACTCTCTACTTCTATCCCTCCTATCTCCTTCTCTCTTATCCTCACTCACGAGCCATAACTATATAATATCATAGCTTCTTATAACATCATAATATCTACGATACATAGCCATGGTGAGAAATACCGATGTTAACGCTATAGATGGTGCCTAATCAAACGGTTGTATACACAAACTACACTTCTGCTTCACCTTGTAAATATTGGTCTACTAATACTAAGCCAATATGTTTGTGTATCCTTAGGACCTCAGTAGTAACATATTACTAATTCAAAATCAGTCTAATAAATAGTTTAATATATCTAATGATCTGTTTGTGGACCCTTCAATAAACAAATATATAATATATATATATGATATTTTAAGAGAGATATATTATTATATAGTATATATATATTATATAACACGTACTTTAACTCATCAGACAGGTAGTTAACCAGACTTTCACATACACCCCGAACATGTAGCGGGAAAAAACCTTTCTTTTTGCAGGTGTGTTTTTAATACTATATGGCCTGCTAAGAAATTTTCACACATGGCCTTGTTTGTTTTCAAAAAATACTATGTGAACGCATTCAAACCTTCTAGGGATGTTTCTTTTCACAAACAGATAAAAGAAGGATAAATTGTTTCCCCCACAGTCCCATATCACGAACCACAACGGTTATTTTAACCCAATTAACAAACAAATTCATTGCGTTTGAAATAGGAGTCAAGTGTTAGTTTTTGTTGACCTTGAACAAGAAAACAGGAGTTTGTGTAGCCCATTCACGACATTCATTTTGATTGATCAAATACACAGACGCGGTCGCACCACCGCATGGTTGTTCTACTCCAGCTGTGCTCGACCCTTTCGGTTCCGGAGTCTCTCGTTAACAATATATTCCCCTTTTAGGGTATAAGTACCTGATCTTTGACAGCCAGCTTGAACAGGTTCGCGGTACAAAAGCAAGCACGCTCCAATCGATGTTTCATTCGGTCAAAGATCCTTATTACCAAGACCCGTAAGCATGCACGGAATTTTAATTCTCATAATATTCACTTTATCAACTAATGATTTTGAACGTTACCAGGAATAGCTTACAACACACCTATGGTTTCTGAGAACTGGATGGCGACCCTGTGCTAAAAAACAATTTCTCCGCCGCTAACATCCATCCCGCGGCTGGCCGTGCTACGCCGGCGCGCCTCCCTAAGACCGAGCTTGGCTCGTCGTGTTCCGGCGGTGAGTGGGCTATCACGGTCTCCGCTCCTGAATGTGATACGCCTCCGCTCTCAATGGGCAATAGCAATGGATCCGCTTACACTGAATCCTTTTGAAACGATTACGTGCTGCTCATAATCTGCAGCCTCCATTCCTGAAACCCACTTGTATCACAAGAACAAAATCTATGATGATGTACGCTAGCCTTCAGCTGAAAAATGCATTCGCGATATGGACGCGCGGGGGAAGTCCGGTCGCACGCGTGCGCCAGTACACAACTCAAATAAAATAACTCCCGAGCCACTTACTGGAAGAACGCAGTGGCGATTCCTATCGAGCGCATCGGGAGGAGATATGTGCCATAACTGGTTCATGCGGTTGGGTTAAGTCGTGCATGAATAAAAATAAAAAAAAAGCATGTGCTTTCTGGAGCTACCATGTGCCAGCAGGCGAAGATGTTTCTCATTTCTGAAGAAGTGTTACTATGATACCCATCCGTTCGCGGTGTCTGCTACTCTACTCGTGCGCCTCTCTCCCATTTCTTAACAATATTATATCATATTGTCTCTTTTTCTTTGCCTACTCCTTCATACGTCATCCCTTACAATTCCTTTCCAACTTGTCATATTGGCGTTGTATACCGCGCGTTACCATTGCATGTACTGTGTCTCTACTACTCCTGCCTAGCTGATGCCCACTTTTGTCATTTTCTTCCTTGCGCATCACTTTTTGCCTCGCGCTGCCGTCGGGTACCCACTTTCACTGTCCTACTCTTTTTGGTCAGCTTCGGCCGTCTATGACACCACCTTTCCTCGCAAAAGAGTTTTATGTACTACCTCAACCACCTTTCTAGTGCCATCGACTCCTGTGACACCTCTTCACCCCTCTGCCCGCTTGCTCTTCTCACCGTCCGGTGGGGTGGACGTTCCTATCCGCTTTAAACATTTAGCAAACACATTTGTCAGTAAATCTGAACACATACCCTGTGTTGTTACATCAACAATCTACAACATTGAAAACCGGGTCCACCACGTTGACGTGGGACCCTTGTCATGGGCCAAGGCGTCCTTACAAAGATTACTGTGTAAGTGCTGCCCTCGCCCGGCCACGACGTGCGCGCCTCAAAGCCTATTGGCTGTCATGTTTTGTTATAGTACGGTAACTGGCAGTGTGTGATGCGTGCGGCTCGTGTTTGTAGGCGTAACCCTGGGCGTTTAGCCGAATGTTAATTGAGTGGGATGAGTGTTAGCGTTCGTTCCGCTGGCTTAACATGACGTCACACGTATTGCATTTGCGCATTGGTTTGTATCGGCCGTTGCTTCTGTTCAAACACGTCTGTTTAAAAAGATACAGATGTACTCGTTAGACGAATGTAGTTTCGTCTTCATTGTATTTGAAATAAAGTGTTATGTTTACTGGAATTTTCAACATGTATTGAACGCACACGTACGCTTTGTTTTGCGCATGCTCTAACAGTTAGTGGAGCCAGCGTGAAAGTGCGTGCGCACGACAACGATGTTCGCCGCACATCTTTCAGTATACAGGCAACGTTCACTTCTGTTATACAATAGTTATGCTGCTACAAATTTAAAGAAACATTACATCCTATGAATCAGTTTTAACTTCTACATATAAGTGCTGACGGTTGTATCTACACCCCATATAAGCTGCTTAACAGCGTTGTCACGGATGCATATCTAGTAAGGTGCCATCGTTGACCATCATGTTTTGCTGTATTCAGAGATGTCGGGGAGATACAATCGGATCATGTATGATTTCTAAAGGTCACCTTTCTAATGATTTGGATGTGAGGAGGAGCCACCGACTCTATACTACATTGGAACTAATGTTATATTGCTTGCAGCGCTTATTACAACAATTAAATGTGATACCCTTCTGCCTATATTGCATAAGCAACTTAATAACATAATGAGTTGCAAAAGAGTGCTCATGAATTTTTTATTGATGTTCTTTAATGACAACTACATTTATGACATGGTGTGGTTTTATATATAACAACCATTCCCACTCTGCTAACACATTTTGTGTATTCTAATATGTATTAGAACGTATGAAACTGGTCGAAACTATGTACAATAATAATAATCAATATGAGCATGTTTCCTGTATAGGGCTGCTGTTGTAGAAACAAAGGGGAGGGCTTACATCCGTCCTCTGCCCTCCATATTCACGTCCCACCCCCCCATCCTTTAGGGCTCCTCCTTCAAGACGATCTCCCAAGGTCTTCTCAATAGATTTACGCAGCGTTTACAGACAACATGTTTCCGCCTGAGGTCCCTGGCCCGTGGAACGTACAAATGTTTTTTTGGGTGTGCCGCATGAGGCACAGGGAGATAAAGTGGACTTGGCCAGGTTCACAAGGAGCCCACACCGGAATTGAACAGACTCCCCTGCTTCAACTTCAGCAGTGTGTGTCTTTACTCAGTGAGCCCCTCCTTCTCCAATGTAAGGACACTTACCACCAAGTATCCATTTATTTTACAATCTCTTGTTACTGGGTATGTAGATAAAATGGTTTGGGGACTTAGCAACTAATGTTTACTGCCAGTTGTTATGGTCCCCTCCCATGCTGATTTCTGAATATGACATCACCATCATGTTATGAAGTACGTTTTCTGTGTATATTTCTTAACCTACTAACTATAGTTTTACTGTGTTTATTAATCGTTGTAGCCATACATAGTCTAGTCAATATTAATGATATAAGCCTACCATCTAAAGCTGGGTGTATCATTTGTCGTGTTATCATGGATCCTACCCATTGCTAGAGACACAAAAGTTTTTGTCTTAAAAAGTGTGTCTATGCTAGTGAGGAAGTGCTCCCCTCCCCGTAAGTAAACAAATTCAGTACAGTTTCCCCTTTTCTCCAACCGACCTCTATATTACATTATGGAAATGAATACGGAAACATACATAAAATGGATGGCATTTTGAGTAATCATTTTGTAATACATGCACATGAAAGCTCCAGAGTAGCTAAATGCCTCTCCATGCTCAGAAAGTACATATATGTGAAATCCATTTGTGTTTAAACAACCATAGTTGGTTTTAAGTTCCAATAATTAAGAAGAATAGGTAAGCCACATCTTATGAGAGATGTCGCAAATATACATACCAGATCAGTCATACTGCAAATATCCATAATGCAAAGGAAATATATAGAATTGCAAACATTGACATGCAATCATTCAGTAACCGTAAGAACACATCAAAGTGTGTATTTGGTGTTAAATTTGCACACCATGTATATTTATGACATTCAAAATGTAAATCAAGCCTGGTGTACACATCATCTTGGATGTCATGTTACACTGCACCAATAACATTGTATGTAAGCATACTAGACGCATGAAATGATTATGGGCATAATTGTGGTTTTGTGCTTAGCATAAGGAATACACAATGCTAATATTATTGCTTTGTGTACCAAAGTTGTATTCACATACACACAACTAAAGTACATTGAAGAGGGATTTATATAACCTGTGCAACAAGAACATACCGTGCCACATCCTTTGTGCACACAGCAGAGAAAAGAAAGGTGTGCAACCCATATTCATCTGTGTCCTAACCTAAGGTTATATAGAAACATTATGTTAATAAACATAATTCACGATAAAAGTGTACTAGAACATATGAGTTTGTACTTACAAGAAAAAAATGAATTGGATGAGATTCGTTCGTGTCTGGGCCCCGCACTGGCGGTTTGTTCCTTTTCAGCAGCTACCTGGGTGGATGCTCGTCTACCCAAAGCCTCAGCAAGGTCTGACTGTACTTGTGCCGAGTGGCACATTGTGCAACATGCAACAGGCAAGGATTAATAATCAGACACTTTTTGAGGCTTTTATAGAATAGCCCCACCAGTTCTCGTCAGACCCTAAACCCTGGTCTTGAGTAAGGCCAATGTCCTCTCTATCACAGATCTTGTAGACTATATGGGCTGATTGTACCTCCTCCTTCTGCTTCAGTTTGGCGGGTTTAGCACCGGAGTCCGAGCCACAGGCCTATTCCGTATTCTAGTCACCTATAATGAATGGATCACACATAGCTTACATTAGTGGATCAAATTGTACAATGCCAACATTCTAAATCCACATGTGTTTGTGTGTTAGAAGAACATGTAAATATGTACTCACCCAGCCGCCACCAGGTTCAAATGTCCCTCTTCGAACGCATGGAAGACTGAAGATTTCCTCATATAGAGGAATCGTGACTGGAACCAGGGAACTTGGGTAGCCACATCTTATCCTCATCTGGCATCACATACCACCTGTACATTGAGTGAATGTGTTTCTTCCGCTTCCTATTGCGGTAACACTGCTCACCTCTGACTAGGTGCAATCACCAAAGCAACATGTGTGCCATCATTGCCCCAAGGCAACAGATGGTATCCCTGCTATATTATAAAAGCCTAGTCCTGACTTCCAGCCACTTCTGTGCCTCTGTGGAAATGATATAATTCCTAGCGCGTCTATGAGGTCATAGAAAACTGGGGTCAAGGCCCGCGAGAATGTAGATTTGTCGAGAGACCCCGCCCTAATGCCCACATTGTGGTAATTACGCGGAAGCAAGATAATGTAATTGAGGCACAGCATTTTAAACAAGAGCCCAGGGACTGCAGACTCTCTGCTGTGAAAAATCTAAATCCCCCTTCTCTCCTCATAAAGAGCTAAGATTGCTGCTGAACTCAAACGTTAGCGACTTACAATCTCCCTCATTCGCATCCCTCTAACATGGTTTCTCTCCCTGGACGACCGGACTAGGCACAAGTTTTTCTCCTCCCTCTGTCTTCCCTCTGATCTCCTGTCCCTCTCCTTTCCCCGTCCGGTCCCCTCCTCCTCCCTCGACCTCCCTCATCCCTGCTCCCTCTTATCTTTCTTGACAGGTTCTTTCTCATGGAGCGCTGGGGACCTTGAGGCGGGCCGTTGCCATTGGCACTCTTGTAATTTGAACTCTGTAATCATGCCGTATTAGGTAAGGAGGACGGATTCATGAACTGGTCCTCACTACGTCCTGTCGCTTTCTTGCTGTACTAAGGCATCGGGATCCTTTCGGATGTAAAACAGGCTGATGCGTGAGGGAGCCCCGGTGCCATTGAAGAGTTAGCGTCGCTGGCTTTATGGAAGCTAGCTAGGGCGGGTTCTAAAAGGGGGTAATGATCTAAATAGATGCGTTCGGCGGGTACACTCTATGCTTCTAGCGGGGCAGCACAGGGCTCTGGCGATCTTAGCTTGTAGCGTGCTGGGCAGTCAGGGGTGCAACTCCGCATCGGGAAGGGCGGTTCGGACTTATTGGGAGATCGTGAAGTTGATAGGCTCCTGCAATCTCCTTTTCTGCTAGTGAAGACCTTTGGGGGAGGGTGTAGTAAAAAAAGCAGCGTCTGGTGTTCGCAAGGCGGGAGAAAGGCGAATGATCGTTGGAGTATGTGACATAAAAAATCTAAGGCCAATTCTTTGGGAGAGGAATGTCGAAGATAACCCCGACGGTCTTGCTCTCTCCCCGAACCCCCACGGACCCTTCCCTACCCCTCCCCCGGATCACCACCACCTTCAACAGCCACAACCACGGGACTTTACTGCCATCAAGCGTCGACGCCGACCACGCTGTGTCTGGACTTCTACTTCTCAACACACCACCTAAATAACTTCGGTGAGAATCGCATATTGATAATCGACATTATGCGTCCCTCCCGCTTTGTGGTTTCGACTAAGCGCCTGTCCCTCTCCCTGTCCCTGTCGTATCCGCGTCACTGTCACTGTCCCTCGGGTGTGTCCCTACCCTTGCCTAGTTCCTTCTCTTGATCAGCAGCATGTCTAGCAGAATGTTCCTGCGTCTTCCTAAAAAACATTCGCAACATTTGAATGCGTAGCTGTGACTGAGCGGTAATGTGCGTCCTTTAAATAGGTATGTGATGATGTCCCGTGCATAGTAAAATGCAAGGTGTTCATTACAGAATAAAGTACCGTCTGTGGCAACTTGTGGTGCACTGTATGTTCAAGTATTGTTGTGTGTTCTGCAGGTAATGATGATATTTGGCAATGATGTGACCGTGAAGAGCTTTGTACAAGAGTGCTTGGCAAATAAATAGTTGCATGTTGCAAATGCATGTAACACTGTGAACGGTCAAGTCCAGTCTGTAATGAGACAAAGAGGCTGAGATTGCTGGGAAAAGTTTTGTGTAACCTGTTGTGTAATTAGCCTTTTAATTGTGACTGTTGGCACACAATGAATAGTCGTGTGCATATGCATGCATTGGGAAGGAGGATAGTTGCTTTTCTAATTAGAATGAGTTTTACAAGGTGTCCCATGATGAAGTACTGTTACACTGTGTGTATTAAGTTGTTGTAAGTGCTTGTATGCAACGGTTACAATGAAACACTGCAATGTGATTGAGCGTCCAATAAGTGACGTCTGAAAATAGGGAGGACCAAAGGATATGTAAACTGAGAAGACCAGATTACATGAACGTTTTAATAATAGAGTCGGTCACCTTACAAGCATGTGTAATGTTAAAGAAGATGAACTAACTGTGTATGTGTGGACTGTGTGACATGTGTACATATCATGTACAATAATTGTCGCCAGGTTGAAGTAAAATGTGTGATATGATGTGGGGTTCTCCTTTAAGAGTGGGGTCTAGTATTTTCCCTGCCACATCATCACATGATGCGTAATGTGACCCGCAAATGCTGAATAGAAACATGTAAAAAAGTCCGACATGTTATGCAAAAGACACATCAGCTGTGACACAATGCAGGGAATGCCCCCCCACACTGTATGCAAAATGCGTTTGTATTGGAGCAATGAAACGTAAACAGTACTATACTGTTATACGCCCCGCTCCCTTGACTTCCATAATACAGAAATTTTTTTTTTCTACAAGTTGCCGTTCCGGCAAGCCTTAGCGATCGTTCTCGGTCCAAAATGCGCAATTTAGTGGCGGGAGAAATCGGCCAATAACATCTCCAATTCGTAGTGCCAGTATCAGCCCCGATAGCTGTTTTTTTTTTTGAATCCACCGATTTAGAAAAAGTGCGATCAGTGTCGAAACAGGCTTATGGCAGGCGGACTGGCCATAAACCAAATTATCGGCTACGAAACCTGCGCGATTATGAAAGCACTTATCGGCGCTTTACTGAATCTCAAAAAACCCAATTTTGGCTAATACCTGGCCATATTTCCCTCCTTATCACGCTTACTGCCTAGGCCCAGTATGTGTTGGAGAGAGTGTTACAGGGAAGGTTATGTGTTGTGAGAGCGTGTTATAGGAAGGGTGGTGCTGGAGAGAGGTTACAGGACAGTATGTGTTGAGAGAGTGTTACAGGAAGGTTGTGTTGGAGAGAGTGTTACAGGACGGTTGTGTTGGGAGGTTTACAGGACGGGTATGTGTTGAGAGTGCTGTTAGGATAATGTCAAAAGTAGCTCGGCCAGCAGCATACAGACGCTTATCAATACATTGAACAAGAGAATACTACCAACATGTACAGTCTTATCAACATAGCATAATCCATTTTTGTACATCTGATAGCCACACTGAGTACATAGGGTATTTGAATCATAAAATTTATGATTCAAATACCCCTAGGTACTCAGTGTGGCTATCAGATCACATAAAATGGATTATGCTATGTTGATAAGACTGTACATTTGGTAGTATTATCTTGTTCATATGTATTGATAAGACGTGCTTATCTGATATATATCACTTGCTGAGATCTAGCATAATAGTATATATGCTAGACAGTAGACAGTTTCTCCACCTCTTGTTGTTTTTAATGATCGAGCTTTTAATTAGTAAAGTCTTAGTAAGCATGTATGGTATATTCACGTTGTGTTTTGTATATATTGCTATTCTCCCATTATACACACGGCTCCCAGGCCACACCCACAGGGGAGGCTATTCTTCAGCTAGTTGCGCTATTGGTTGTCATATTCACCAATGGGTTAGTCTGGTCAGCAACTCGTGCGAGATTTGGAGTCCCAGTGACGTCATCGTTGGGGGCGGGAGCCAGAGTTTATAACGGGGAACATAGCAGACGCGCATCTACTCTTTGATAAAGGGACTTAGGTCCTGAAACGCGTCAGAGTGTTTTTGTACTCCTTATGACCACGCAATAAATCGTTTTTTTATTCCTGAACTGGTTTGCAGCCCCCATTGTTTGCGTTGCAGTGCTCCGCCACCGGACCCCACGGGACCACACACTGTGTTGGAGAGAGTGTTACAGGAAGGTGTGTGTTGGAGAGAGTGTTACAGGAAGGTGTGTGTTGGAGAGAGTGTTACAGGACTGTATGTGTTGGAGAGTGTTACAGGATGGTGTGTGTTGGAGAGAGTGTTACAGGAAGGTGTGTGTTGGAGAGAGTGTTACAGGACTTTATGTGTTGGATAGTGTTACAGGATGGTGTGTGTTGGAGAGCGTGTTACAGGAAGGTGTGTTGGAGAGAGTGTTACAGGACTTTATGTGTTGGATAGTGTTACAGGATGGTGTGTGTTGGAGAGAGTGTTACAGGAAGGTGAGTGTTGGAGAGAGTGTTACAGGAAGGTATGTGTTGGAGAGAGTGTTACAGGAAGGTATGTGTTGGAGAGAGTGTTATAGGAAGGTATGTGTTGGAGTGTTACAGGAAGGTATGTGTTGGAGAGAGTGTTATAGGAAGGTGTGTGTTGGAGAGAGTGTTACAGGAAGGTGTGTGCTGGAGAGTGATACAGGAAGGTGTGTGTTGGAGAGAGTGTTACAGGACTGTATGTGTTGGAGAGTGTTACAGGATGGTGTGTGTTGGAGAGAGTGTTACAGGAAGGTGAGTGTTACAGGATGGTGTGTTAAGGAGAGTGTTACAGGAAGGTGTGTGTTGGAGAGAGTGTTATAGGAAGGTGTGTGTTGGAGAGAGTGTTACAGGGCGGTTTGTGTTGGAGAGTGTTATAGGAAGGTGTGTGTTGGAGAGAGTGTTATAGGAAGGTATGTGTTGGAGAGAGTGTTACAGGAAGGTGTGTGTTGGAGAGAGTGTTATAGGAAGGTATGTGTTGGAGAGAGTGTTATAGGAAGGTATGTGGTGGAATTGCACTTGAGGAAAGTGCCACCATCGTGCTCTGCGTGCTGAGACTGAGTGCTGGGCTGTGGGGGAGTCCCAGTGACTGGGAAGGGGTGTGTGCGCAGCTGTGCGTTGGTGAAGTAACGCATCCATGGGGTGTTTGTTATTGCGCATGCGCTTTGGGTAATGGCAGTGTGCGCATCCCTGATGAAATTTAATCGTGACGTGCCTGGACTGCGCATGCGCGCATAATATAACGTCTTCAGCATTTGTGACGGCTTGGTGATCTGTTCTGCGCATGCGTGTACTGCAGTGATGCGCTGCTTGTCCGGAGGCTGAATATTATGTAATTCGCGATGTTCACCGCATGCGTGCCTGCCAAAGCACCTCGGGGTACGTACGGTCTGTTCTACGCATGCGTACACTGGCGTTCTTTTCAGGGCATGCGCGGCCGTTAGAAGCTCAGTCTGCGCGGCCATTAGAAGCGCAGTCTGCGCATGCGCTAATAGTAACTGCTACTATGTGACAGCGGCAGCAAAGATTATAATTATGAGACTGGAGCCGGTTTATGTAATTACTGAGAGTTTTGTAGGAGTCTGTTCGCAAGTGGCAAGCAAAGCAGTGCTGGGGTTCTGTGCAGGCCCCTCTGGCAGGGAAATGGGTGAGGGGCTGTCCTGTCCAGGCCCCTCTGGCAGGGAGATGGGGTGAGGGGCTGTCCTGTGCAGACCCCTCTGGAAGGGAGATGGGGTGAGGGGCTGTCCTGTGCAGACCCCTCTGGCAGAGAGATGGGGTGAGGGGCTGTCCTGTCCAGGCCCCTCTGGAAGGGAGATGGGGTGAGGGGCTGTCCTGTGCAGGCCCCTCTGGCAGAGAGATGGGTGAGGGGCTGTCCTGTGCAGGCCCCTCTGGCAGGGAGATGGGTGAAGGGCTGTCCTGTGCAGGCCCCTCTGGCAGGGAGATGGGGTGAGGGGCTGTCCTGTGCAGGCCCCTCTGGAAGGGAGATGGGGTGAGGGGCTGTCCTGTGTGTAACATCTCTCCTGTTCTTTTGCGGAAACAGCATACGCCCAGAAGAGGCTTGTGTTTTTGGGAGATGGAAAGTGCGGAAAGACCTGCCTCGAAATCGTGTTCTGCAGGAACGAGTTCCCGAAAGATAACCTCCCAACCTTATTTGACTTCTACTTAAAGGAGATTAAAGTTGATGTCACACGGGTAGGAACCCGGGGACGGATACCAGGCGGCTGGGGACGTGGAGGTCCATCTGGAGGGTGCACTCTGTCAGAGCCTTGTGCATTATTAGGCTGTGGCCAGGGTGACATTGAGCAAATGCCTGCGCATGCTCGGCGCTTAGCTGCTTGCCGAAGCAAGCAAAATTGAATTTGCCTCTCGCTGGCGCGTCACGTGAGGGAGAACCAGATCTGTGACGTCATGGCCGAGCCCCGCACGCACCTAGCCGGCTACAAATCTCCCAGCCGAGCATGGAGCATGTCGTCACCGCACATGAGCGCCAGCGCGCCCGCTCCCTGCCTGGCCGCAGCCTTATATATGGACGCTTCTGTTCCTTCCTCTGCCACTAGGTGGAGCTGGTCATGTGGGACCCACCCGGGCCGGAAGATTCCTACCGGCTGCGGCGGAACCCATCCTATCCGGACGCCGACGTTATATTAATGTGCTTTTCCATCGATAACCCGGACAGTTTAGGTAGGAAAGATCGATTGAATCGCTGACACATCACTGCACTTGAACGCTCTCCATCCGATCCATACTTGGTTATGTTAATGTAGGCATATAAAAGACTAGGGTACAATCTCCTTCAGTTGAAGAACAAACAGCGGGTCTCCAGAAGATACTTTTTGAAATAGACCTCTGGAGAGCCGCTGTTAATTCTTCAACTGAAGGAGATTTTACTCTAATATTGATAGCGCCCTTACCGGTGATGGACGTGCACCCGAGGCATTTGTACGGGAGTCCAGTGAGGGCACCTTTTCTCCAAGCTTGAATATGAAATACTTCAGCATGTGTTGCAGTGAAAGGGTTAACCTGTTCCCCTTGTCCCCGAGCACATTTCTCTCCTAGATTTGCCGTCTTTCCTTAAACACTCGCTGTATCTGCTGTTATTCTCCTACCCTGTGTTGTCGCTGACGTTACTGTGTGTGAGATCCCCTCTGTCTGTCTGTCTCTGTCTTTGTGTGATTGAGCTCCGTCTCTCTCTCCTGTGCACAGACACTGATGTTAGTGTGTGTGATCTCCTCCGTCCCTCTCTCCTGTGCACAGACACTGAGGATTGATTTATTTTTGTGACAGTAAACATCCCTGAGAAGTGGACTCCGAAGATGAAACGTATCTACCCCAATGTACCGATCATCCTGGTGGGGAACAAGAAAGACCTGCGTAACGATGAGCAGGTCTGTACCCCTCCTGCGTTTCTCTTCTCCCTGCTTCCCAGGGTACGTACTTCTAAAGGTGCTGCTGCCGCTATCTCAATCCCGCAAGGCATGATATCGCAGCTTCCTATTGGCCCGTGAGACTTTTAAACGGCCATATTTAGTGCCCAGCCAGAGCGATTACCGGCAGTCACTTCAGAGGTAAGGATATCAGGAAGCAAGGGCTTACCAGAGCTGAAATGAACGTCTTTCTGGAGACCACTAGCTTCTTAACTGAGACAACAGCAAAATCTACACAAACCTGACACTTTAAAGGGAGCCGATCCATGGCCTACCAGTTCTTAAGTGACTGGTGACACAAAATGGCCACAGTGTCGGAGTGTCTGGCAGCCAATAGAAAGTTGTAATGTCATCAGAGGGTTATGTTAGAGCATTTTATTTGTGACTCCGCAGACATGGCACAAAAATCTACATATCTCAGGACACACGTTCCCCGGGGGGAGTTTCTTATTAGTGTGGGCTCTGAATTAATGGGGGCCACTGCAAACATGACGTTGTTACATTAAGATCCCCTCGTTAAGGCTGAGCCCGTATGTAACCACAGAAGTTAGATTTAGAAGGGTTTGTCTTTAGTTGCTTTGGTTACATGTTTTCAGCGTGTTTATTACGTGTGGCTTTACGTTTGTTTAACCATTTGGCTGCCAGAGGGTCTGCAACACATTGCTCTGCACAGTTACTGGCGCCTCTGTTAGGGAAGGGGACTGTTTTAGACCTGTAATGTGTTTCCTATGTAAGTGCTGGTAGTTGGGAAATAAAATTGGACATACAGCGCTGCCGGGATGACGTCCCCTGCACCCAAACTTCAGTTCCTGAGAAAAGAGGCTCATTCTGGGATTCAAACTGACCTCACCTACTTCAAAGGCACTAACCCTTGCATTGCAATTTATTGTACTTGTCGGTCTGTGATGTATTGTCTCGTATTGTCTCGTAATGTAGTATCACACCGTTCTCCGGAGAGCCGCTCGCCATGTTAATCGTTCTGCCGTTCTTTCCGTCCCGCAGGAGCCGGTGAAGCCGGAAGAAGGCCGGGACATGGCCAACCGGATCGGAGCCTTCGGATACATGGAGTGCTCTGCGAAGATGAATGACGGAGTGAGGGAAGTGTTCGAGATGGCCGCGCGGGCAGCCCTGCAACCCAGGCGCGGATGGTGGAAATCCACGTGCCTTCTCGTCTAACGGAAAAACACCACGTAACACGACAAAAACCCATCCTCACACTCCTCGGAGAGACTGGGGAGCCAGTCTATGAAGAGGGGAGCTCCAGGGCATCTGATAGTCATGAAAAATCCTTGAAGTGATGGTTATTAATCTTTTGGGTTCTTACCGGCCTTTTTTTTGGTCTTTTTTTGGATTTCATTTATTCTGTAATGAGTTAAGAGAAAAAAGAAAAAAAAATCATCTTGCTACCAGTATTTAAATTCTAATGTTTTCCCTTTGATATTGTGACGGTAGAGGACAGCCAGCCTCACATAATAAAGGTGAAGTCCGGTTGGTTGTCCCTAAACCGTGTGTGATAGGCCACCTCTGAGAGGCTCGTTCTGGCCTGAATGTTAAGTGTTTGGTGTAACCTCTTCCAGCAAAGAGCTTTATCACTGTGTGATAGCTGGAAGGGGGAAACTGTGTGTATTGGGGACTGGGTTTGTAAAAGCACTTTATTACTTGTGTTAGTGTGTTCCCCGCACAGTTAGCAAGTCCGCAATGTACTTTGTGTTTTAGTATTTCTCGTGGGCAGACACAGTCATTCACTTAGCTGGGCTACAGACAGAGAAATACCGGTTCGTGACCAAGCTTGGGAGCGGGTTAAATACCTGGACAATGGTGAGTGGGAGAAGGGCTGTGACCCAGATCTGGGAACTGATTCTCGGCAGTGCAGAGTCTTTGTTCTCCCTAGACACTGAGGCGCCTACCCCGCAGGGGGCATGGGGCTGGACAGAGGAACCGTTGCTGGGTCTCAGCCCTGTAGACACTATTCCTATGGGCCAGCTCAAATTTCCCACTCGCCCGTAGTTCATGCACGGTGGGCAGTCCAGAGTCCTTAGGCCGTCCTCCTTTTCTGATTGGTGCAGCCGGATGAGCCCTTGTCCTCTGGTGCATCATCATGATCCGTGCTCTGATTGGTCGGCGGCATCTGCTCCAGCAAAAGATAGGCAACCGAGAGCTATGGAAGGGGAGCAGCCGATCAGAGTAGCAGGTGCGTTTTAGAGTTGGAACGGAGAGTGTGATGTTACGACTGGCGGGTGATTTGAAAGTGCTATTGGTAGAATAGCACTTAGAAGAGACGGAGAAGCGTTCAGGGCAAGCCTACTGAAGCAGGCCCCTGCACCTAGTT
>WSYH01011330.1:0-21019 GCA_036426205.1 Ascaphus truei | reverse complement strand
AATAGGAGGAGTTATAGGGAGAGGTTATATGGTGCAATAGGAGGAGTTATAGGGAGAGGTTATATGGAGCAATAGGAGGAGTTATAGGGAGAGGTTATATGGGGCAATAGGAGGAACTCTTTTATTGAAAAACTATTACATTACATTTCATATAACAATTTACAAACATAAACTGCACATTATGTACGAAGTTACACTATATAAATATTAGCTCAGCATTTGTTCCAACCTTTTTCCTCTCAACAGCAACTTCACATTTCCCTCTTATACATTTTTAATTGAAACTAAATAAGAGCCTTAACTGCCAGACTCATTTATAAACAAACATTTTTAGCCACACCAAAAAAAACCCCCCGATATTACTTCTTTTTCTTTTTCCCCACATTATCCCCCAATGATCCAAACCTCTTAATGGCCACAGAAGGTGGGATCATGTCCGAATCTGTCTCTCTGGAAACATCCATATTATGCTCCTCTTCAGATAGGGAAAGTTCCTCTACATCATCAGGGTTTTCGGCTCTTGACCCCCAATCCCTCCTAAGAACAGAAAAACGATTCTTTACAGTCACCTGAGGAACTTTACCAGCATAACCTGAAGGATGTGCAATACATATATCTCTTGTAAAAAGGGTCATTTAGGTTAACCCTTTTGCCAAAGCGTCTTAAGCCTGCTGCCAGGTTACGACAGATCCAATGTGATCATTCTTCCTGTAATTATACAGGTAAATAAGAATTTTAACCCAGGTGAGTGTTAGGACCTGCTTCGGTCATGCCTTGTAAGTGGCAGCAGGCTTAGGACGCTTTGGCCAAAGGGTTAAACTAAATGACCCTTTTTACAAGAGATATATAGGTATTGCACTGTGTATTTTTGTCACAATGGAAGCAGCTTTGGGCATTTTTGTTCTTTGTTGTAGACATTTAGCCACGCCCACTAGCACTCCTTTTGACACATATGCATTATATATATTATCTGGTAATGGTTGGGGTTTCTCAGAGCTTTTTGGGAATCTGTTTATTTTACAAACTTCATTTCCTCCCAAAGTTTCTAGGTTCTTGCTTTGCTGCTCTCCAGAGTTCTTTGTAATTTCTTTAACTTTTCCCAGTGTGGGAGTCTGAGATAACCTAACATCACAGGTGTCTGCTGCTTTCTTTGCATGCAATGGGCTTTTAATGGGCTACCTTATCCTGTAGAAACCTATAGCCGCCGGTCCTTTGCTTTCCTTTCTTTAGCAGTCTTACCCTTTTGTGTTTTCCTGGCAGTTGATTGATTCAAACTATCAGGATCTGAGTCAGAGTTTTCCTGGGATAAGTTCTCGGTTTCAGCCTCTGTTTTATCTTTATACTTTCTAGACTTGTTCTGGGATCTAGTTTCTCTCCCACTTCTTATAGGTGTCTCCAAACTGATATTTTCTTGAGAGCTTTTAATGTGACTCTGTCACACTTGCCTCTGATCCGCGCGGAGACCGACTCAGGGAAGCACCACGGGGCAGAGTCATGCGCCCACGCACTGCCAGGGCAGTGCAGGCGCAGCGGCGGGATGGCGGAGCTCCGCGAGACGCATCGGGCACGCGCACGGGTTGCTCGGCAACCAGGAAGCAGGAGAACGTGAGGGAGCTGCTGGAACCTCCCACAGGCGGAGACTTGCTGAGTAAACCGCATGATGTCATCACGTCGCAACGCGCTCGCGCGCGGGTTGCCCGGCAACCAGACCTAGCATCAGGAAAGCCTAATTGCAAGCTGTTTTTGATCAGTGTCTCTCTGACACCATTGGTGGACCAGTACACACCCCTGCAAGGTAATTGGATCCTTCCCACTTATATACCTGCTTCTGCCTGTCCTTCATTGCTGAGCATAAACTCCTGTTTATGCATTGTGCTCACCGCTGCTGTCTAGTTTTGTCTTGAACTTTGTCTGACCTGTTTGACCCTGCCTGTTACTTGGATTTCTACACTCTCCAGCACTTTGACCCCGGCTTCGTTCCTCGACTACTCTACCTTCTATTACCCAGGACCTTGGCTACGAAACTCTACCTACCCGGACTCTCCAACCCTGGAACACGGCAAGTACCCTGACTACCCTGACCTCTCCAACCCTACGACGCGGTACGACTAGGACTACGCATTCCGGACAGGACTGCGTGGTTGTGGGTCGGTGCCTATACAACCCCACCTCAGCCCCGCGGTCTTTCGTCCTGTTTGTGGTGAGCGCAGCGTGACAGACTCTTACTGGGGTTCTGGCTTCTTGTTCCACAACATGAATCAGCGCCTTGCTCTGCACCCCGCTCTGCACCCTGCTCAGCATTTTGCTCTGCGCCCTGCTCTGCACCCTGCTCAGCACGGTGGGTTCGCATTTTAATTGTTTTCAAAAGGGAACGTTTCTGTTTGACAGGATCCACCGCTATTTTAGCAATCTCACCTTCCAACCGGTTTAATTAATCACGCAGACAATGTGTTTGCTTCTTGTGCACATCTCTCTCAGAACCACGACATTTCTTTAATTTAATGTGTTCTTCTTCTAACTCAGCCTTCTTACTGTTATACCTCTGAAATAAAGCTGGGTTCTCTTCTTTCTTAAGCAGATTCTGTTCTGCTCTTTCCGTTTTCTCCAGATTCTCCTGTAACTTCAGGCTCCCCCAGGCCTACACCGCTGCTGCAGCCGGCAGAATCTCTTACTTCCACCTCCACCACACCGCCACCAACCCCTGGCTCTAAGGCCATCCTGGCTCACCTGCAGGAGCTCACCTGCAGCCCATCCTGGAGGAGTTGTAGGGAGGGGTTATATGGAGCAATAGGAGGAGTTATTGGGAGAGGTTATAAGGGGCAATAGGAGGAGTTATAGGGAGAGGTTATATGGGGCAATAAGAGGAGTTATAGGGAGAGGTTATATGGGGCAATAGGAGGAGTTATAGGGAGGGGTTATATGGGGTAATAGGCGGAGTTATAGGGAGGGGTTATATGGGGCAATAGGAGGAGTTATAGGGAGCGGTTATATGGGGCAATAGGAGGAGTTATATGGAGCAGTTGGAGGAGTTATAGGGAAACATAGTAGTCCGTTATACGATGCACACATTATAATCTGATGCATTACATTTGCACATTTTAATAATTTCTACTCTTTTTTTCTCAAAAACTCCACCAGGGCTGAGGTGCCCTGAACCTCGCGTTAATAAAAAGACCCCATAAAATGAAAGACGCATGAGACAAGCGTGTGGATAATCAGCCCTCTGACTGAACCAGAGCCAGATTACCCAATAGGCAGACTAACCGCGTGCTTAGGGCACCTGCAAAGCAGGGGCACCACGGAAAATTAGATTTTTTTTTGGGGGGGGAAAGAATTTGATATTTCAAAAAAAAAAAAGCATGTAAGTAGTCACCGTGGGAAAAATCAGAACTTTGTTGGATTTTCTTACACTCTACTATATACTTTGTCCCCATTTTTCTGTTCTCTTTTATAACTTATCCCCACCTAAACCAGGGGGTGTACTACTAACGTAGATCGAAATAATGCCAGGAAATCCGATCCTGTCGTGTGTTGCGATAAACTTATCTTTAATTATTGATATATTTTTATTCATACTTGATTCGTGTTTTCTTTTTCTTATATATTACATACACCGAAAACTGTGGTAACATTGGCCTTTTGTGGACGACTTTTTCCCACCGTGTAAAAAAAAAGTTGAGCATTTTTTAATGGAATATTAAGCGCGACATTTTGAATATTTGTACGTGTTGAGTTGTAGGTCACAGTAATTGCAACGTCTGCCATTTCTAATATCATTCTTATTTTCAGCGTTCGATGTCAGAACCAACGCCGTTTTATGTTAGCCCTCTATGGCTCGTGGCTGCATCCCTACTACGTGGCCAATGTATGGCTTTGCGTAACCCCCAGGGAGGGGGAAAAAATCCTTTCGAATCGGTACACTCCTGCAAAAAAATCCCTTAAGTGTATATTCACACTTTGGTGTACTGTATATTCACACCTAGAAGCCAGTAGTCGACATATCCACTAGAACCGAGGTACACATACTTTTGGCCCTGCGCCCCCCTGCCTGCCCAGCCCCAGTGCTCATGCCCCCCTCCTACCTGGTATCCGGCGTCAAATGACGCCACGGGTCATGTGACGTCACGTCACATGGCTCCGCTGCGTCATTTGACGCCAAGTTGCCATGGCGATGTGTCGCCCGAAGCCATCGGAGAGAAGGCAAGAGTTACACAGGGCTTGTGCGCTCCCCGGCATTTCATTTAAATGCTTTGGAGAAGAACCGCGGGACCTCTAACCACCGCACCCCCCCCCCCCCAAAAAAAAATTCTCTCGTCTCCCATTTTGCACACCTGTGCACTAGAACATACAGATTTGGAGTCTACTATAAAGGCGGATAACTCATGGTCTGCTATCAAGGGTATATCAGGTGGTATAGATATATACAAAATCTATCGCTGCCGATTAAGGGTCAGAATGACCTCATTGATAGCCGGGTGAATGTGATGTATATCAGACCTCTGGGGAGAGTCAGATCACCCTGGTCAGAGAGTCACTGACAATTAGGTAGACGATTGGCGTGTGGATCCTTGTTATAAATACCGTATCTATGTCATTTAAATTCAAATCATTTTAATAACACAAAATTGAATAACACTCAAATAGCTAAATAAATAAAAAGAGGGTCGCAGTAATCACGCGCGGCTGGTTTTGGATGATCTTACGGATTATTTAAATCTAGCTAGGTCTTATGGTTCACATATAAAATAGTGTCTCAAGCCGCGATGCGCGACCGCCTCGGCCAAAAGACAAGATTTTTGTATTTTGGCGCGGTCGGTCGAGCATTGGCATTCAGCCAATGAGGGCGAACCAGCCGCGTGACGTCACGGCCGCGCCCCCACCGGTCGCGATTTGCCTGGGGTCCATCACGTCGCACCGATGCAGGTAACGAGCACCGCCAGGCACCCCGTTGGCACTGGGGCCTTAACCTTCGGAAGCATTAATCCTCGGGTAGCACCCGTTCAGCATAGAGCGAGCGCCATCTCTATTCACTATCTTTGTTTCAAATTTGTTTCAAAATTCAGTACTTCCTATGTACAAAACTTTTGTCTAATTTTCAATACTGCAATTATTTTCAAAGCAAATGTAAGTTATACTGTTTGATTAGTAACTTAAAAAAGGTAATGGTAATAATGCCAAATATTTATGTGTTCAGTACAGGCATACCCCGGTTTAAGGACACTCACTTTAAGTACACTCACGAGTAAGTACATATCGCTCAATAGGCAAATGGCAGCTCGCGCATACGCCTGTCTGCACGTCCTGAACAGCAATACCGGCTCCCTACCTGTACCGACGCTGTGCGCAAGGGGGGAGACTATAGAGCCTGTTACAAATGCATTATTTACATCAATTATGCACGTATATGACGATTGCAGTACAGTACATGCATCGATAAGTGGAAAAAAAGGGAGTGCTTCACTTTAAGTACATTTTCGCTTTACATACACGCTCCGGTCCCATTGCGTACGTTAATGCGGGGTATGCCTGTATACATTTTTGGTCAATCAAAAATGAAGCCGTTTTTATTGAAATTGTAAAAAAAAATTAAAAATAAAGCTATTTTAATTTCAGCATACATGTACGTTTTATGACATTTCGAAAAATACAATTTTATTTTACAGTGTTGTATTGTTTTTATTTTCAATTATATACGGGGGGGGGGGAACCGTAATCTTTTCAGGGCTTAGTGCTTCTAAAGGTCTGAATTCAGCCCTGGGCTGAAGCTACCCGTTCTCTGCAGACAGAACGCCGTCCCGCCTGCGCAGTGCTCCAGACTTCACGGCGACTCACGCCCTTGGAATCTGATGCCGATAAACACTCGTCCCCCACTTCATATTAAGGAGGAAGATTATCTTCTTTCTTTATTACCTGAAACCCATCCAAATATTGAGGGCTTTTTCTAAACGGCGGCAGACTGCGAGGAAAAGCACGCAACACGCTCTTAACCTTTTCCCTGCCAGATACAAGGCGTCTCCCAGGCCCTCCCGGGAGTGAAAGGGATATATATATATATATATATGTATGTATATATGTTCTTGTATAGCACTGCTATTTTTACATAGCGCTTTACAGAAACATTTTTCAGGCACAGGTCCCTGCCCCGTGGAGCTTACAATCTATGTTTTTGGGGCACAAGGAGATAAAGTGACTTGCGCAAGGTCACAAGGAGCTGACACCAGGAATTGAACCAGGCTCCCCTGCTTCCCCTGCTACTCTCATATCCACCACCAGCTTAAGTTCTTTCAAATCTAAGGCTGTCTCACATTTTAATCTGGTCTGTAACTGTTTCATACGCTCATAATATATATTTTCTTTAACTGTGCACGCAATGTCTTCTATATAATGTATACCTTGTTCATTTATGTACTGTACTTGTAACCATGTATTATTTGTTTTACTCTGTGCCCAGGACATACTTGAAAACGAGCGGTAACTCTCAATGTATTACTTCCTGGTAAAATATTTTATAAATAAATAAAAATTCAAACGTACGTACGTATTTTTAGCACAAAATTGCTGTGTGTCAAACGCAATTTCAATGGCCCCAGTGTGTGCCTACGTAGTAAGCCTACATTTCTCAATCTGCGCCAAACTGCGCCAATAATGCGTTTGTTTTCTTTTGTTGGGGGGAAGAAATATTGACTGCGCTTGACGTTCAGATGTGAATGGTGTGTACTAAAAAATAAAATTTCTGTGTGCACACAAATGACAATCTCCGCAAAGTTTATCTTGGCGTAAACCTTGAAGAGACTGGTAATATCGCTAGTACAAAATTACGTTTTATAGCGTAACAAAAGGTATTCTTTTCACAGGGGGGCTGTTCCAAATAACAATACGCTAGTAATGGATATTTCCTAATAGTTAGACATACAAAATACGCCTCGTTCGTTTTTTTTTGCATGTTAAACGTTACCGATCAGGCGTTCGACACGACGCGAAATGCGTCAACAATAATTTCAAACAACAAAATGACGCGTCGGACGCCTGAGGTCTTCAAACACAGGACGCACATTTTTGGAAGGTTTGGATTGCTCTTTAATTAGCGAAGCGCTTTCTCTTTGCTGCAGAGCCAGTATACTGTAAGTATGACGGAGGTTTTACCGGGTTTAGCCAGGTTGATTTAAGCTGGCACAGTACCACTGTTTTTTGACCAGGACTCTGACCAGGGCCGATTATCAGTTTATACGTGGAAGGAACAGGGATTTATTACATTGATTTGAATATGAGCACATTTATAATTTTATCTTTCATTATCTCAATGACATTTGGAGGGGTCAGCGATGTATTACGCTGTGTCAAATATAAAGTACTGCACGGCATAGACATATACTGCTCTCCGTGTGCTAGATATATACTGCTCTCTGTGTGCTAGATATATACTGCTCACTCCGTTGTCTAATATATACGCTCTGGCTCCGTGTGCTAGTATATTACTGCTCTCTGTGTGTCTAGATACTATACTGCTCTCGGCGTGTGCTAGATAATAGACTTGACTGTCTAGCATTTCTGCTCCGTGCTAGATATAATAATGCGCTTCTGTGCTAGTTATACTCCCCCTCTACTTTGTGATATTACTGCTCCTCCTGTGCTAGATTAATATACTACGCTCTCCTGTGTGCTAGATATATACTAAATGCTCCTGCGTGTGCTAGATATATACTGTCTCTCTCTTGCTAGAATATACTGCTCTCATCACAGTGTGCTAGATATAGTACTGCTCTGTCTGTGCTAGATATATCTGCTCTCTCGTGTTCTAGATATAACTGCTCTTCTTGTGCTAGATATATACTGCTCTCGTGTGTGCTAGATATTACTGCTCTCTCTGTGCTAGCTATATACTGCTTGCTAACTCGTGTGCTAGATATATACTGCTCTGCGTGTGCTAGATATATACTGCTCTGCGTGTGCTAGATATATACTGCTCTCCGTGTGCTAGATATATTCCTGCTCTCTGTGTGCTAGATATATACTGCTCTCTGTGTGCTAGATATATACTGCTCTCCGTGTGGCTAGATATATACTGCTCTCTGTGTGCTAGATATATACTGCTCTGCGTGTGCTAGATATATACTATCTGCTCTCGTGTGCTACATATATACTGCTTCCTGCGTGTGCTAGATATTACTGCTCTGCTCGTGTTGCTAGATATTATACTTGCTCTCTCGTGTGGCTAGATATATACTGCTCTCGCGTGTCGTAGCGATATATACTGCTCTCCGTGTGCTAGATAATATACTAAGACTCTCGTGTGCTAATATATTTACCTCTCCGTGTGCTAGATATACTGCTCTCATAGCTGGGGTATCAGACTGTGCTGCGGTGTGTATATATACTGCTCTCCGTTTTGCTAGATATATACTGCTCCTCCCTCTCCCGGGTGCTAGATATAACTGCTCTGCGCTGTGCTAATATATACTGCTCTCCGTGTTCTAGATATATACTTCTCTCGCTTTGTGCTAGATTATATGCTCTCTGCTGTGCTAGTATATACTGCTCTGCGTGTGCTGTATATATAAATACGGCTCTGCGTGTGCTATATTATAACGGCTCTCCGTGTGCAGATAATATACCTTTGCTCTGCGTGTGGCTAGATATATACTGCTCGTGTCCGGCTTATAGATATAACACTGCATATTTATGCGATATATTTCGCTATATGTTACAGATATATTGTTCTGCATGTTATAGATAAATACTGCTCTGCGTTTTATAGATATATATTGATCTCCATGTTATAGATATATGCTGCTCTACATATTAGAGATATATACATGCTCTTCATGTTATGGATGTATACTGCTCGCATGTTAAGATATATACTGTTCTGGTTTTTTGTTTAGTAGATTATACGCTCTACATGTTAGAGATATATTGTTCTGCATGTTATAGAACATACTGCTTTGTGTGTGTTATAGATGCTGTATATGGCTCTACGTTATATAGATATATTGTTTCTGCATGTATAGATATATGCTGCTTCTGCTTTATAGATATCGCTGTGCTCTGCGTGTTATAGATATATTGGTCTGCGTGTTATAGATATTTTGTTTCTTATTTTGTAGATACATATGCTTTTGTGGTTATAGATTATAATATGCTCTACGTGTTATAGATATATTGTTCTGCATGTTATAGATACATACTGCTTTTGTGTTAAAAGATATATATTGATCTCCATGTTATAGATATATGTGCTCTGGACTATACATATATTGGTTTGCTAGATATATACTGCTCTGCGTGTGCTAGATATATACTGCTCTCCGTGTTATAGATATAAACTGCATGTTATGGATATATTTCGCTATATGTTACAGATATATTGTTCTGCATGTTATAGATAAATACTGCTCTGCGTTTTATAGATATATATTGATCTCCATGTTATAGATATCATGCTGCTCTACATATTAGAGATATATACTGCTCTGCATGTTATGGATGTATACTGTTCTGCATGTTATGGATGTATACTGCTCTGCATGTTATGGATGTATACTGCTCTGCATGTTATGGATGTATACTGCTCTGCATGTTATAGATATATACTGTCGCATGTGTTATAGACTATCTGCTCTAATGTTATGATATTTGTTCTGCTGTTATAGATTACATACTGCTTTGTTGTTTATAGATATATATATGGCTCTACGTGTTATGATATAGTGTTCTGCTGTTATGAATATATAGCTTTGCTCTGGTGTATAGATTAAATCTACTCTGCGTCTTATAGATACATACGGCTCTGTGTTTTAAATATATATATATATATATAATATATATATTATTACTACTGCTCTGCATGTTTAGATAATATGCTACGGCTCTGTGTGTTTTTTATTATATATATATATATATATATATATACTTCTCTGCAGTGTTATAGATATAATACACTCTGCGGTTATAGAATAATACAGCTCTGTGTGTTTATATATATATATATATATATATACTGCTCTGCATGTTATAGATATATACTACTCTGCGTGTTTATAGATACATACTGCATGGTAAAGATATACACTGCTCTTTATGGGATTAAGAACAAGTGTCCGAATGTTCCTCCGGACTGAAGTTCAGAGGTATCCTCAAGAAGCTGTGAGATAAACGTGTTTTCACGCGCCTGTCTATTCAACAAGCGAGACAACAGAGTGCGCCACTGCCCCTGATCCTCGGTCTCATGCACCCTCTGTCCCCTGCGTGTGTCCGCCTGCCCTGCACTTATCTGCCCAGGGGCAGAACCTCTGCGTTCAGCAGATGCACAGGCCCATGTGTGAGCAGCAAACATCCCTCCCGATAAGATAAAGCGTTTATCTGCGAACTATCTCCTGTCTGGTGATTCTCTGACCTACTGTGTCACTGGACACCTACTATGTCAAATAAAAGAGCTTTAAGTCAGATCTGTTTATACAGCACTCAAATAACAGCAGCCCTTGTCCCGGCTTACACACACACGGGATCTGAAGTACGTAGATGTATACTGCTCTGCGTGTATATACATACGCCCGCTTCTCTACTCTGCACGGTTACCTTGACTCAGGGCTGGATTCGGCGGCCGGAGGGGGGAGCGATGAGCAATGTTGTAGAATAATGGGTGCCAGGAACGTTTGTACACAGCCGTTTTATTGTGTCCCCATGGACAGGATCGCTCATGCAGATGTTCACAACGTTGTACTGGACTTTATAACAACATATCAATACAGCTCCTCATCAGTGCCCACTCATAACACTCACATGAAGGTGCTTTGACTTAGTTGCTCTGAGTAAGTGTGGGACCCGGCCCCCCGGCCCCCTGTTGTGCTCGGAATCTCCTCGGTATTAATCCGATTACTCTGGGCCCCAACGGGAATCATAGCGGTCTTTCTGACTTGACCAGTTACCTGGTGCCTGTTTGGGAACTGCCACTTCCTACAGACTCTGAGGAATATTAGCACTGATCCGCGGTTAGCGTGATCCGCCGGCACCCGGGAGCCCTCTTTCCCGAGGCCCTCGATGGCGTGCCTTATCTTTTTAATGATGTATTCAGGACTCCATTTCTCTTTCGGGATCCTAACTTAACGGTGACTTTCCCTATCTACAATGTAATAAACAGGCGGTCTGGTCTATACTATTTTTATAAACATTGCTTATCTAGTCTCCCTGAGGCTCCTCTCCTCGTGTCCTCCTGGAACGTAACCTTCCAGAATAGTCCCTCCTCTCTTATATACCCCTGAGTGACGTCTGGATGCCCATAGCAACCCAGCATACAATAGCCATGTTGTAACCCTTTAGGATGAGTTATGAGGATATATACTGCTGCGTTGTATAGATATATACTGCTCTGCGTGTATAGATATATACTGCTCTGAGTGGTATAGATATATACTACTCTGTGTTATAAATATGCACTGTTATGCGTGTTACAGATATATACTGCTCTGCGTCTTACAAGATATATATAGTTCTTGATATATTTTATATAGGTGAGGCACTCCATGCAGTCGCAAAAAAATAGTCATGAGGGTAACCAAATACTGTACTCATCAAACAGATCAGTCCATAGTATAGTGCAATAAAGCCAGGCCATCCTGAGTTCAAAGTGAAACAGTTATTAGACCAGGGGCGGCAGTCCAGTCCTCAAGGGCCACCAACAGCTCAGGTTTTCATGATATCCCTGCTTCAGACAAGTGGCTCAATCAGTGGCTCATGATTTAGTTGCTCGGCTGTCAGTGGTTAAGCCACGGGTCCCATATTTGTAGTGTGTTTTTCGTCGTGTATCTCAGAAATACTGTGACTCTGTCCATAGTCATGGCCGCGTTATCCTCTGTGAGGTGGTCCTCGTGGAAGGGGCTTCAGTGTTTTCCCAAGCCGCCGCTGCAGCCCCCTCGGCGCGGCCTGGTTGCTGTGAGTATACAAGAGCTCAGTTTACGTTAGTGTGGGGTAAGTGTTTTTATTGGCTTAGCCAAAGGAAGGTGCCTGGTTCCATGACATCTGACATCTAGTATTTCTTCTATTACCAGTCCCTAATCCCTGTACTATCTTAGACATGCCATCAAATATGGGAACATATCTCCCACTTGTCCACACCCCCTCCAACACTGATGTGGGTATCCTGGGTAGATCTGGCTTCATTTTTGGGGGTCAGGTACCACCTAAAAAGTACTTATACGCGCCTGCCTCTTAGTTTTGGTGAATATTGATGTCTTTTCCACGCCCTCCCATATGTCCTCCCTGTCCACTTTTGGATTTCTGGTTGCAAGTTTTGTTCTAACCCTCCTATAATTAAAACTGTCTTCTTTTATCCGTCACTAATTCGTTATACGTTATAATGAAGAGAGGAAATGAGACGACGTTTGTGGGTACGTTTTGGTTATTTATACTTCTGCATATATTTTCAAATCCGGTTCCTTCTTTCAATTGCGCGACTCTTGTGTGATCTGTTTTGAAAGTGTCTTACTTGCATGTAATCTATAAAGTCTTGAGGGGATAGAGTATTTTTCAACTAGCTCAATCCCAACCCTCTCTAATAGTGTGCCTGAGAGTAAAGCATTGTAAGGAACCCCAACCCTTTCTAATAGCGCGTCTGAGATCAGATGCATTGTAAGGAACCCCAACCCTTTCTAATAGCGCGTCTGAGATCAGATGCATTGTAAGGAACCCCAACCCTCTCTAATAGCGCGTCTGAGATCAGATGCATTGTAAGGAACCCCAACCCTCTCTAATAGCGCGTCTGAGATAAAATGCATTGTAAGTAACCCCAACCCTCTCTAATAGCACGTCTGAGATCAGATGCATTGTAAGGATCCCCAACCCTCTCTAATAGCGCGTCTGAGATCAGATGCATTGTAAGGAACCCCAACCCTCTCTAATAGCGCGTCTGAGATCAGATGCATTGTAAGGAACCCCAACCCTCTCTAATAGCGCGTCTGAGATCAGATGCATTGTAAATTTTTCTGTATTTGGTACAATTTTCAAATTACCTGGAAATTGCAGGGAACCCTTTAGGAATGCCGGGGGAACACAAGGGTTCCTAGGAACCTTTGTTAAAAAACAATATGTTGGCAGGACTAGCAGACCTCTCAAAAGAAGATTGTCTGAGCATATATACAGTACAACTTCAAGAGAGGTCTACAAACACAGTGTATCAAATCATTTACGAGCAGGGCCGCCAACAGAAATCATGGGGCCCGGGACAAATGAAAGGAGCAGGGCCTGTTTACGAGTAGTACACAATCAAGATCCTAAGGGTCCAAAGTGTGTCGGCATTGAATGCCCCATACCATGGGGGCAATAGGATTACACAAATATGGAATTTGTGTACAATCCTATTTCACATCCGCCGCCTCCCCAATACTTGTGTCTAGCACAGAGAGGATCTGTTCCCACCAGCGCATAACAGGGCCAGTCCTACAAGAGTGTGAGGGAAGTGGGAAATTGGAGTGCAGATGGGGGAGGGAAGAGGTGGGGCAGAATGTGACAGATTGTACTATGGAAGAGGGAGAGAGATGGGATCCCCGCTACTATGGGGTCCAAAGATTAACCCGTAAGTGCTGGGGAATTATACTATTCTGAGCACTAATTGAGATATAGTCTCACTCATAGGGGGGCAGTGTTACTCATTGGGAGCTAGTGACCCTCATTGGAAGGCAGTCGCACTCATAGGGAGTTATTGATACTCATTGGGAGCTAGTGACCCTCATTGGAAGGCACTCACTCATAGGGAGTTAGTGTTACTCATTGGGAGCTAGTGACCCTCATTTGAAGGCAGTCTCACTCATAGGGAGTTAGTGTTACTCATTGGGTGCCGGTTCATTGCGAGTCAGTCTCACTCATTGGGATGTAGTCCCACTCATTGGCAGTCTCATTTACTGGGAGCACTATAAGCGCGGCCTAATTAGTGAGACGTGACATGTGCGCTGGATGTGAATCGGTTACTTGCAGCTCTGTAACTGTCCGGCTTGTTGTAGAAATAAAGCGCCAGACACGTGTGTAATTGACGGATTAACTGGGACATACGGGTCCGCAGCTCGGATTGGCTACCTCCACCACACCGGCTCACCCCGCCGCCAATCAGACTGAAGGGGCGGGGCCAGCGCAGGTCTGGCGATTTTTGACAAACAGGGCCGGGGTCCAATCGCGCGGCGGGGAGTGACGTCGGGGGGCGTTGCCCGCGGCCGCAGTCCATCCACAACTGGTGCTGAACCTCAGACAACAGCAGGCGGCCGGCGAGAGAGGAGCTCCTGCTGTATTGCGGTGTAGAGAGAGCGGGAGGGCCGGGTATAGCGTGGTGCTGTATGTAGGGGGGGCTGCACTGGGCATATGAATGGTGATGGGTATACAGCGGTATATAGAGGGGTATAAATAAAGTGGGTAGGACTAAGGATATGGTGTTGAGTATATACTTTAGGCAGCATATTGAGTGGGTATGGTGCAGGTATACAGGCAGTATATAGAGGGTGTATGGTGCAGGTATATAGGCAGTATATAGAGGGGGTATGGATGCAGGTATATAGGCAGTATATAGAGGGTGTATGGTGCAGGTATATAGGCAGTATATAGAGGGTATATGGTGCAGGTATATAGGCAGTATATAGAGGGTGTATGGTGCAGGTATATAGGCAGTATATAGAGGGTGTATAGCGCTGAGTATATATACAGGTGTGGATATGGACTCGGTGGAAGGCCCCAGGCTCTTCACGTGGGAGGAGGTTCAGCGCCGCTGCACCCGTGAGGAGCGCTGGCTGGTCATTCACCGAAAGGTGTACGACATCACCCGATTCTGCCGGATACACCCAGGGGGGCCACGGGTCATCAGCCACTATGCGGGGCAGGATGCCACGGTAAGAGGGTCCACCTGCTCACAGAGAGGGGTTATACACACAGGGGTCAGGGGACATTAGCCACTACGCAGGGCAGGATGCCACAGTGAAAGGGCCACATATCCACATAGAGGGGTTATACACTCGGGTCAGGGGACGTTAGCCACTACGCAGCGCAGGATGCCACAGTGAAAGGGCCACATATCCACATAGAGGGGTTATACACATACAGGGGTCATGGTTCGGCAGCTACTAGGCAGGGCCACTGTAAAAAAGGCCGCACTTACAGAGAGGTTATTCACTACATGGGGCAGGGTGCCACAGTGAGAGGGGCCACGTACCCACAGTAAGGGGTTATACAGACATCCAGGGAACCGGTCACATCAGCCACAATGTAGGGCAGGATGCCAAGGTGAAAGGGGCCATCTCCCAGAGAAAGGCTATACTTATGGGTCAAGCTCATCGGCAGTGAGATGGGCTGTGTACCCACAGAGAGGAGCCACGTGCCCACAGAGAGGAGCCACGTGCCCACAGAGGGGCCATCAACCACTACGCAGGGCATGATGCCATGGTGAAATGGGCCACATACCCACACAGTTGCGTTATACGCACATTCAGGGGTGAGAGGTAATCGCCCACTATGTGGGGTCAGGGGGCCACTTACCCACAGAGAGGGGTTATACACACAGCTGCTATGCGGTGCAGGACACCACAGTGAGAGGCTGCATACCCAGAGAGGATGGTCACGTGCCTACAGTGAGGGATTGTGCACACCAAGGGGCCACAAGTTATCAGCCACTACGCAGGCCACGAAGTAACGCAGGAAGGGGTCACATACCCACAGAGAGAGGTTATGGTGAAAGGGCTGCATACCTACACAGAGGGGATATATACACACCCAGGGGTCAGAGGTCATCAGCCACTATGCGGAGGAGCAAGGCATCACAGTTAGAGGGACCACATACAGAGGTCACACACACGTGTAACAGGTTATTAGCCACTACGCGAGGCAGGATGTCACTGTGACCACATACAGAGAGGGGTTATGGGGTTATACACACACTCGGGGGCAAGGGTCATTAGCCACAGTGCGGGACAGAATTCCATTGTGACCCCCTCACGTACTCACAGAGGGGGTCACCAGTATTTACATGGGTCATGATCCCTTATTGAGAGGTGCCACCTACACCCGGGGCATGGGTGTCTTGGTGACAGGGATGATGCAGATTAACCTGGTGTGTGTGTGTGTGTGTGTGTGTTGAGCACGTACCAGCAGGATGCCAGGGTGAGAGACCCACATACTGACAAAGGGGTATGTCTGCCCCAACACAGAAACGATACCATCACCCGGGAGGCAGCCACCTCCGTCACCTACCATCAGCCATTAGCCATTACATAGGTCGCTATGTATGTGTGGACCATGTGCAGTACAGTATCATCTGCTGTGTGCTTGTATATCTGTATTACACACACAGGGCTAGGTCGCTATACGCAAAATAAATGTGTGTATTATATGTAGTGTGTGTGTGCGTGTGTGTGTGCGTGTGTGTATATATATATATACGGTTGAGGTTTTTTGTTGCCTTTTTCATCCACCATAACTTAAAAAAAAATATATATATATATATATTTTTTAAATTATTATTATTCTATATATATATATCAGCACTCCTCGAGATGTCATCTTCTGAGGTGCCCGACAAAAGCGTATATGTGCTGTTGCAACCCGTTATACACAGTTATGAGAGAGAGATTGTGCATTATGATCTATACACAGAGTGTACATGTGCATTACATGCACAGATTCTTTCCCAGAGACTGACCTCTGGCTGAACATACTCGGCCCCTGTGATTGGTGCAGCTTTGTGGTCCCACTGCCTGCTCTTCCCTCCCACATCCTCTCCCCCCCCCCTCCCCTCCTCCCCCCCCCCCCCCTCCCATCCTCATCCCCCAGAGGAAGGCGGGGCGCTCAGGGCTGTACAGCAGCTACCACACAGCATGCTGCGTAGATTAACCCATGCCACGCCACAGCAATGCATGCAGGGGGACCTTACAGACACTGGTCAAGGAGGCTGCTGGAAAACTAAAAAGTAGCTGTACTGTGCCTGTCACTGAAAATATTCCTACAACATTATGTATAATAAAGGGGGGGGGGGGAGTGTAAAATATGTGTGTGTTTATACACACATCCATAACAATTGGGGATGGGGTCCTGGTAGTACTCAGATTCTTGTTTGTTCTGATCACAGTGTAGTGAGGTGCTGGCTGGGGAGAATGTCGGGGGATCCTTAATTCTGCCACAAGTAACACTCTTTCACTATGTTGAGGCACAGCACCTGAGGAAGGGGTTAGACCCCCGAAATGTTGTGCCCTTGAGTTAACCTCCAAATAGAAGAAGAAGAAGAAAGAAGGCGACTTCTGTCCATCGTTACTGTGTGCGAGGGCGGCGGGGAGACTCTCCATAACCGCAATGTCTCTGTCCATCGTTACTGTGTGCGAGGGCGGCGGGGGACTCTCCATAACCGCAATGTCTCTGTCCATCGTTACTGTGTGCGAGGGCGGCGGGGGGACTCTCCATAACCGCAAGTCTCTGCATCGTTACTGTGTGCGAGGGCGGCGGGGGACTCTCCATAACCGCAATGTCTCTGTCCATCGTTACTGTGTGCGAGGGCGGCGGGGGGACTCTCCCAAACCGAATGTCTCTGTCCATCGTTACTGTGTGCGAGGGCGGGGGGGAGACTCATAACCGCAATGTCTCTGTCCATCGTTACTGTGTGCGAGGGCGGCGGGGAGACTCTCCATAACGCAATGTCTGTCCATCGTTACTGTGTGCGAGGGCGGGGGGACTCTCCATAACCGCAATGGTCCGTATGTTACTTGCGGGGAGGGCGGGGGACTCCATAACCGCTAATGTCTCGTCCTCGTTACTGGTGCGAGGGCGGGGGGGGACTCTCATAACCGCAATGTCTCTGTCCATCGTTACTGTGTGCGAGGGCGGCGGGGAGACTCTCATAAACCGCAATGTCTCTGTCCATCGTTACTGTGTGCGGGGCGGCGGGGGGGAGACTCCATAACCGCAATGTCTCTGTCCATCGTTACTGTGTGCGAGGGCGGCGGGGAGAACTCCATAACGCAATGTCTCTGTCCATCGTTACTGTGTGCGAGGGCGCGGGGAGACTCAAACCGCAATGTCTCGCTCCATCGTTACTGTGTGGCGAGGGCGGCGGGGAGACTCTCTCCATAACCGCAATGGCTCTGTCCATCGTTACTGTGTGCGAGGGCGGCGGGGAGATCTCCAAACCGCAATGTCTCTGTCATCGTACTGTGTGCGAGGGCGGCGGGGGGACTCTCCATAACCGCAATGCTCTCTGTCCATCGTTACTGTGTGCGAGGGCGGCGGGGAGACTCTCCATAAACTCCACAACGTCATCTCTGTCCAACTCCATCCTTTCAGGCGAATTCCATTAGCACTGCGTTCCACATCGATAAGGAGCTGGTGCAGAAGCACATGAAGTGTCTGCTGATCGGAGAGCTGGCCCCGGGGGAGCCCAGCATTGAGCCCAGCAAAGACGTGAGGGACCACACCCTGTGCATCGCGACCCCGTCAATGTGCATCGCGACCCTGCCCCTGTGCATCGTGACTCCGTCCCTGTGCATCGCGACCCTGTGCACCGTGGCCCTGTCCCTGCGCATTGCAACCCCGTCCCTGCACATTGCAACCCTGTCCCTGTGCATCGCGACCCTTGTCCCTGTGCATCGCGACCTGTCCCTGTGCATCGCGACCTGTCCCTGTGCATCGCGACCCTGTCCGTGCATCGCGTCCCTGTGCATCGTGACCCTGTGCATCGGACCCTGCCCCTGCACCATTGCAACCCCGCCCCTGTGCATCGAACCACTGCGCACAGGGCCTGTCCCTGTGCATCACGTCCCTGTGCATCGTGACCCTGTGCATCGCGACCCTGCCCCTGTGCATCGTGGCCCTGTCCCTGTGCATCACAAACCCATCCCTGTGCATCGCGACCCTGTGTATCGCGTCCCTGTGCATCGCGACCCTGTCCCTGTGCATCGCGACCCTGTCCCTGTGCATCGCGACCCTGTCCCTGTGTTATCGCGACCTGTCCCTGTCCGCGACCCGTTCATGTGTATCGCGACCCTTGTCCCTGTGTATCGCGACCCTGTCCCTGTGTTCGCGACCTGTCCTGTGTATCGCGACCCTGTCCCTGTGTATCGCGACCCTGTCCCTGTGTATCGCGACCCTGTCCCTGTGCATCGCTTCTTTTCCTTGTGTCCTGCGCGCCCCCCACATGGCAGTGACGTGTCCTCTCCCCACATGGCAGTGACGTGTCCTATCCCACATGGCATTGAGTTTCTCTCCCCACATGGCAGTGACGTGTCCTCTCCCCACAGGCTGTGATGGTGCAGGACTTTCGCGCTCTGCGCTCCACGGTCGAGCAGATGGGTCTCCTGCGCCCCAAGAAGCTGTTCTTCCTGGGCGTCCTGCTGCACCTCCTGCTGCTGGATGCTCTGGCCTGGACCACACTCTTCTACTGCGGGACCTCGCTCATCCCATTCCTGATCACCACTGTGCTGCTGCGGGCACGTTACAGGTACAGAGTGCCGAGTATCACCGCTGTGCTGCTGGGCACGTTACAGGTAAAGAGTGCCGAGTATCACCACTGTGCTGCTGGGCACGTTACAGGTAAAGAGTGCCGAGTATCACCACTGTGCTGCTGGGCACGTTACAGGTAAAGAGTAACCGAGTATCACCACTGTGCTGCTGGGCACGTTACAGGTACAGAGTGCCGAGTATCACCGCTGTGCTGCTGGGCACGTTACAGGTAAAGAGTGCCGAGTATCACCCACTGTGTGCTGGGCACGTTACAGGTAAAGAGTGCCGAGTATCACCATGTGCTGCTGGGCACGTTACAGGTAAGAGTACCGAGTTCACACACTGTGCTGCTGGGCACGTTCAGGTACAGAGTATCACCGCTGTTGCTGGGCACGTTACAGGTACAGAGATCACCGCTGTGCTGCTGGGCACGTTACAGGTACAGAGTATCACCGCTGTGCTCTGGGCACGTTACGGTACAGAGTATCACGCGTGCTGCTGGGCACGTTACAGGTACCGGTAGTATCACCGTGTGTGCTGCTGGCCTCGTTACAGTACAGAGTATCACCGCTGTGCTGCTGGACGTTACAGGTACAGAGTATCACCGCTGTGCTGCTGGGGCACGTTACAGGTACAGAGTAATCACCGCTGTGCTGCTGGACGTACAGGTACAGAGGTATCACCACTGTGCTGCTGGGCACGTTACAGGACCGAGTATCACCCCACGTGCTGACTGGCACGTTACAGGTACAGAGTATCACCGACTGTGCTGCTGGCACGTACATGGTACAAGAGTATCACCGCTGTGCTGCTGGGCTACGGTATACAGGTGCAGCAGAGTATCACCGCTGTGCTGCTGGGCACGTTACAGGTTAAGAGTACCGAGTATCACCGCTGTGCTGCGGGCACGTTCCATGGCACGAGTATCACCACTGTGCTGCTGGGCACGTTACAGGTAAAGAGTACCGAGTATCACCACTGTGCTGCTGGGCACGTTACAGGTACAGAGTGCCGAGTATCACCGCTGTGCTGCTGGGCACGTTACAGGTAAAGAGTGCCGAGTATCACCACTGTGCTGCTGGGCACGTTACAGGTAAAGAGTACCGAGTATCACCGCTGTGCTGCTGGGCACGTTACAGGTACAGAGTATCACCGCTGTGCTGCTGGGCACGTTACAGGTACAGAGTATCACCGCTGTGCTGCTGGGCACGTTACAGGTACAGAGTATCACCGCTGTGCTGCTGGGCACGTTACAGGTACAGAGTATCACCACTGCTGCCCAGCAATCTGTATATAGGGAGAGCTGTCTCTCTGTGTCAGGCTGTCTCACAGGCTCACGCTGTCTCCCTGTGTCAGGCTGTCTCACAGGCTCATGCTGTCTCTCTGTGTCATGCTGTCTCACAGGCTCACTGTCTCTGTGTCAGGCTGTCTCACAGGCTCACGCTGTCTGTGTCAGGCTGTCTCACAGGCTCACTGTCTCTGTGTCAGGCTGTCTCACAGGCTCACGCTGTCTGTGTCAGGCTGTCTCACAGGCTCACTGTCTCTGTGTCAGGCTGTCTCACAGGCT